>JAURVB010001240.1:0-166234 GCA_033002965.1 Piper betle | reverse complement strand
AGGCATATTAGCTTACCCTACCACTCCGTCTGTACCAGGTATATTGCTTACCCTGTTTAAATAGGGTATAATTTAATATTTTGTATTATTTTAGTCGGTACTTAATTTTTTAATATAAAATTTTTACAAGATCTGATTTTTTGTTAAAAATTACTGTATTTTGACTAATATTTATATTTATATTATAAATTGTCAAATTATTATAGATGACCGATTAAATTAATTTGGACCGATTCAACTGAACCGATTCTTGGCCGATTCAGACCGATTCCGATTCCGATTCCGATTCCCTGGAAAACCGATTCCGATTCCCTGGAAAACCGATTCCGATTCCGATTCCGATTCCGATTCATGCAACCATGGTTTTTATTATTATACTCTTAAAGATGGAATGCATGCAGCCTTAACATGGGAAAATATATCATTTACACACACACATATATATATATATATATTATAAAACCCTAAAATGTGTTATGATGACTAGTTGTCGTTTATATCATGTACGTTGGCTTTCTAAAAGCTCGATCGAGTTCGTAGCACTGATCATGAGAGTTAATGGGCATGCATTTTTGTAGTGTACGTTGATGGTCAGATGGATCAGTGCATAATACCAATTAATTACTTCTAATATTAATCATAGACTATGATTAATTGGTAATTTTTTAAATGTACAGGTAACTAATTAATAATTACGGGGTTATATGTGGCCTGTAATCAATCACAAGATCGATCAATATGGAGTTCATAAAAAGTGTAGTTTATGAAAAGTATACCGACGACGTCATCAAAGTGCTAACAGTTTATCGAAGAACATTACTTATGTGTTCATATATCATTCATGTCCTTGGGCGAAATATATTAGGTGACAGGAAAAAAAACGTACTCATTACAACATCTATAACTTTTGACTACCAGTCGGATTCATTATATATATATATATATATTAAAAAACATCTCTAGCTCTTTTCAGAAACAAATGTTAATAGTTTTTTAAATTGTTCTGTTTTTGTGTTCTAATCTTATTGGCTTGTCAATTTGTACTACTATCTCTATAATCCCCTGGTCTGATAAAATGCATACTTCCTAAATATTTGATCCAATCTCGAGAGATAGGTTGGTGCAGGTATATAATGCAAGTCAATCGCCATTTACTCTCATTAATCCACTGTTGCACGAATCGGCCGATTCCGTGCGGAATCGGCCGAATTAAATCGGATCGGCGCGATGCCGATCCGATTTCGGGCCGACTCGGTCGGCCCCGAATCGGCCTCGGAATCGGCCGAGTTCGACCGATTCCGACCGATTTAACTCGGAATCGGAATCGGCCGATTTAAATCGGAATCGGTTTTTTAATGAAATTACTAAAATACCCTAGGTATGATTTTTATTAAATTATTTAAGCATGGGTAAAATGGTAATTTAGATTTTAAAAACCTAAAATCAAACCCGCTCCCCCCCCGCGCCGCCGCCCGCCCCGTTTCCGCCCTCCGCCGTGCTCCCCGACTCCGGGCTCGCCGCCGACCGGGCTACCGACCTTGCCGCCGACCTCGCAACGTCGCCGCCGAAGTGTGGCCGGACCGAATCGGGCTGTGACGCACGAATCGCCGTGACTCGCCGCCGCTCCGGGCCGCCTCGCCATCGGCTGCGGGCCGCCGACTGTTCGTCCGACCGGGCTGCCGACATCCTCCGACATCGGAGTCTCGAGACTCGCCGTCGACCGGGCCGGCGGCGGCAGCGGCGTCGGCGGGGGTAGAGAGTGGCATTCTCGTAATTAAAAGTTGACTCGAGTCTAACTCGAGTCAAAAATAATAATTAATTCTAAATAATTTAAAAAAAATCTTAAAAAATATTTAAAAATATCAGAAACTATAATATACAGAATAATATCAAAATAACATCAATACCCAATTTTAATATATTTATATTATAAATTGTCAAATTATTATATATGACCGATTAAATTAATTTGGACCGATTCAACTGAACCGATTCTTAGCCGATTCAGACCGATCCAGACCGATTCTTGGCCGATTCAGACCGATTCCGGGCCGACTCCGACTCCCTGGAAAACCGATTCCGATTCCGATTCATGCAACCATGGTATTAAGTGTGCATATGTGATACCCCAAATCCCACTTGTGAACTAAACCAAACCGGTCTGTCACAGGTCCCGAGTGGATCTACTCTCGGCATTTCAAAATGAAATATACTGATTGTTATACATGGATAAATGCATAGAATCCTAAAATGCCACTCATAGATGACATGACAACTAATTTATACAAAAAATAATGGCGATAAAATTGATAAGACCCGAAATAAAACAAACAGAGTCTCACCAAAAAATGTAATTACGGGCCACCTTATCAAATCATCATGCATAAATATATAAAACCATCAACATCCATTACATAATATTTTTCACATAAACATTTAATTTGGCCACATCAAAATATCTTATGTTTTTGGGTATCGACTCACTTGCTCATTTGTTCATCTACACCTTTATCATGCAATATTTACACTAACATTTATATTTCAGATCCTGTCATCATTATGCATTTCTATATACCAAAATCGTCATCATAAGTATTTCATTTTTTTCATAATAACATAACAAAACAATTAAAACAGTCAAAACAAACATTCGGTCAGTGCGCGTGCATGTGTGTGTGCAAGGTAGGCCACTGCTCCTCCGTCCAAATTGTCATATCCAGTAATTAATCCTTACCTACATATATATAAAGAAAAGCATCATTAACAAATGTTACTGGTCCAAAAATATAACTACATAACAAACTTGCAAATAAGAACAAACTCTCATTTTGAAGAAAACTTTTATATACTTCTCGTGAACACTCCTAAGGGCATCTACTAAGGAGCCACTGGGCTAGAGACCCGTTAGTATCCCAAACTGACTAGTTTGATGCCTCTCTCGACATTTTCTCATTTTCCTGGTCCCTTGGGACTACCAATATATCCTAAGCCCTCTCCCTTACTCCATAATTCTCCTAGCTTTGAGCTCGAAAGCTGAGATCTCTCAGGCAATCGCCTTTAGCACCCTTTTAATCACAACTCCGAACATGTGCTATAATAAATAGTACCCGTAATCCTCCGCTTTTCTCCAGTTGTGAGGAACTCAAAACGGGAGTTGTCAGGATTCCTCAAGATTGAAACAACCCACTCACTAATCCAGAGCCCGCTTTGATTGGCATGTGCACCTACTCATGGTACGTGCGAGTCAATTTCCCTTCTCTCGTCTCACTGAAAACTTGAGAAAATTAAGTACAGGTCTGGGAAGTGATTTATATAATATGCCCGAAGGTGAATGCAGTGGATCTTATTTTTGAAATTAAACTTGAAGGATCTCATCCTCGAGGGTTATTAATCCTCAAAATCGATCGATTAGATGACCCGACCTTGGGATCCGATAAAACGCCACTTGACCCATCTTGCAAATAATAAAACAAACATATAATAGAATAAAGCGTAAAACAGGGATGAGTCCTAAACAGACCTGGCAAAAGCTCCAATCATGTTTGCGCGCCTACGCAGCAAGCTCCTACTCCGTACCTACACGTCAAATCTAGAAGCTAACGCCCACTAATTAAATGATGCATCAAACTCATAATGAGCATCACACTTACAATGCAATCATCATCTATCAACAATCAACAATCACCAGTGCAAGAATACTTCTAACTCATCCTATTCATACTAATTTAATTGTGTTTTCCTAAGTTACGTTGTAGTCAATTAGCATGCTCAAATTTAATTTACCTAATTAGATCACTAACATTCATTCACTATCAATCAAATCATCATTTCATTCACAATCAGACATTTATCATGATAATTAATCAATCCTAGCATGTTGTGCTAATAATCATTAATTTGAAATAATTAAATAGGAGGTAATTATACCTCAAGTCGTCAGCAGTCGGCGATGGCTAGGGTTTTGACATGCGTCTGAGAGATCGAATTCTACCCTAAGTGGCGCCCGAAGTTCGAAAGGGATCGATTGGATAAGTTTGGCATAAGATCTGGTGAATTGCAGCCAATCCATCGGGTTTCAATGGTTTTTTAGATGCTTTTTGGCAGTTTTTTTGGCAACAGTAGCCAACGGCATCTATTGGTGAGATAGCAGTGATATGGGGTACCGTTGACACCGGCTCGGCGAGCTCAACCCATCTACGACATCGACATGGTCGGCGGATGTAGCCAATCACCTGAAAAGGGGAATGCGATGGGAGGATCAATGACGTCGAGGCGACAATTGGTTGGCGGCGGCGACGGTCGCTGATGGCGGAATCGGCAGCATAATCGGCGATGGGAGCGCGGCGCTAGGACGTAGCTCCCTCGTGTCATGGAGGCTAGGCGACGATAGGGGGTGCTCGGGGTAGAATGGTGCAAGCGTAGCGGGGCTTGGCGGCGTCGATCGACTGTGGGGCGATGTCAGTAGCGGTGGAGGCGACAAGGATAAGGGCGGCATCGAGGGTTTGGGGGAAGAAGAGAAATGTCGGGGGAAAGAAATGGTTTGGTGGCAATATCGTAAATAAAACTTGACTCGAGTCCGACTCAAGTAAAAAATAATAACTCGTAATAAATCCTAAATAAAAATCTAAAACAATAGGGAAAAATCTCATAAAATATAATACACTCCACAACATCACAATGACATACTCTATAACTATTAACCCACCCAAACTACCATATAACCCATCCTAATGTGTTATTTGGCTTAAAAATAATTCTACGGTCAAATACTAAAATAATAAAAATATGGGTGTACTCTTATATATTCTGATAACTCATTTTGCTGTTGCCTTACTAACGTTATCATCTTATACTTGGGTACGCATGACCCTCGTGGTTCATAACACACAACCAGCCTTAACCCAGTATGCGTGTTCTGGAATTAACTCGACTAAATATAACGGTTGAACCAACCAGTTCAAACTATAAAACCCAGACTCATGTTGCAGGCCTTCCCTCATTATAAAAATTTTGTCCTCAAATTTAGGATTAAGGAGGCTTCACACTCATAGCTATTTACTATATCTAAAATCTAAAGTGGAATGCATGCATACCTGTCACTTCTATTGTATCCTCCCATGCTTCAACATTTTTAGCTGTGTCCATCCCCACTGCCCATGGTGGTGTCCAAGTGGACGGTCCTACTAGTCGTGTTATCTGCATTCCTCTCTGATCTAAGGCAGGTTATTCTTGTCCTGTCATGGCAGCCATCATCCCTCTCTCATTCAGACCCATCTGTTGTTGTCTTGGTGACTACTGACCACTACCTCTCTGTCCTTGTCCTTGGTTCTGACGGCTTCTTTGCTGTTGTAATGGGGTAGCTGGAAGCATTAGTCGTTGTGGTGGTGTCGGAAGAGCTGGTTGTTGTCGCTGAGCGGTCAAACATTCTACAGCCTGATGTCCCAGTTGACCATATCTAATGCATGCAAATGTACCCGCTCTACATATTCCTTCTTGACAACGTCTACCGTTCTGACATGTTGGGTGTCTATTCTCCTGAACTTGTCGATCCATGACTCTCATTGCAGCTGGAGCATCTAACTGACATCTTTGTTGTATTCCCTAATCCAATTGATATTATTGAGGGTGTTGTTGTCACTGATCCTAGTCTCTGTGGGGTCAGGTAGCCAAGATTTGCTCAGCTTCGCTTGTGGCTAGCACCACATCCCCAAAAGTGGCAAATCTCCTGTCAATCAGTGCTAGACAAATCTCAAAGTGTAGACCCTCATAAAAGCACTCTACTCTTCGTTATTCTGTCAACACTAAATCTGGTGCAAATCTTTCCAATGCTTTGAATCGGGCCTCATACTGTACCACACTCATGGGTCCCTATCCAAGTGTTTAAAAATCACTTTCTTTCCTCTTCCTTACATCAGGAGGAAAATATTTCTCATCAAACTCTACTTTGAATTCATCCCATGTCACATCCTAAGGTTGCCTGACTGCAAAAGTGGAGGCCATGATTGCATTCCACCATATTCTAGCCTCATCCTGGAATGCCCCCACAATAATTCGTATGCGGTGCTCCATCAAACACGCCATACTTCCTAATACGCCAACAACTGATGAAATCCATAGGAAAGCTTCTTCTACATCTAATTTCCCCATGAATGGGCATCCTCCAATCTTCACAAACTGCTCATATTGCCAAAATCTGAGATTTCTGTCACCTGCCGGTCTATTTGATCCTTCTCCAATCTCGAATTACGGAAAATGGCGATACTACCCTACTGAAGGACTACCAAATCTTGGGGCACCTATCTGTCCACTGCTATCTCCTATAGGTTCACTACCCTCTTTACCCATTCCTGCCTGAAGTGGGGTGACCAGTGGAACTATTGTAGGAGTGGTCCCCTGACGAAGCAATGGAGGAGGAGGTGGTGGCGAAGGGCTCAAAGGAAGTGTAGGCTCCCCTCGTGGCTCATCATCCATGACTATTTTCCTCTTTGTTCTTGCCACAATAAGAGCTATTTGTCGTAGTTCTCTTTGGAATTCTTCCTGACACTATTGAATCTGCATTTGTACCTATGCTAACCATGCAATGGCAGCCTCCATTTCAATCTAACGGCTTCTAACGCTGCGACGGCTTCCACTACGATGGCTTCTACTACAATGGCTTACCGAGCCTGGCTTACTTGGATTTCTTGGTAGCGATGTGGCTCTAGATTGCCTAGACACCGTCTCGCTGTGACCATGAGTAGGGCTAGCTTGTCTTAGAGAAAGAGGCAATGGAACCCTATTTTGAGCACTTCGAGTTCTTACCATAATTCCCCTTACTCACTGATCCAATCTTGAAAATATTGCCACAATACCCATTGGTGAGAAATCTGTAAATCAAAAACAACAAGGACAGAAACATATACCTGGCAGCTAGACTTGGACCAATCTTTGCACACACATCACGTATGAAAATATCTTCCAACATAATCGACCGAGAGTGGCTCTGATACCAAACTGTGACACCTCAAATCCTACTCGCTCACAAACAGAACTAGACTGTCATGGGTCCCAAGTGGATCGACTCTTGACATCTCAACATGGAAGATACTGATCACTATGTATGGATGAATGCATGGAATCCTAACATGTCACTACATGGATGACATGACAACCAATTCATAGAAAACATTATGGCAATAAAATTGATAAGAATTCCCGAAATAAAACAGAGAGAGCCTCCCTATCAAATCATCATGTATAAATATATAAAACCATCAATATCCATTAGATAATTTTTTCACATAAACATTTAATTTGGCCACATCAAATCCTACATTTTTGGGTCTCGACCCACTTGCTCATTTGTTCATCTTCACCTTTATCAAGCAATATTTACACTAACATATATATTTTAGATCCTGTTTTCATTATGCATTTCTATATACCAAACTGTTCATCATAAGTATCTCATTTTTTTCATAATAACATAACAAAACAATTAAAATAGTCAAAACAAACATCCGGTCAGTGCGCGTGCGTGTGTGTGCGCAAGGTAGTCCACTTCTCCTCCATCCAAGCTGGCTAGGGGTGTAAACAAGCCAAACCTGCTCACAAGCATTTTACATTTGGCTTGAACTCATGCTCATTAATTTTGTGCTCAAAAAATACTCGGCTTGAAATGGATAGGTCATTGAACAACGAACAAAGCTTGAGTTAAGGAGTGTTTGGCTCGGCTTGGCTCGAAACTCGAGCTCGATGTGTTCAAAGTCGAAAAAATACTCGGCTTAACTTGACTTGTCAATACTATTGAGGTCACATTGAACTTATATAGAGTTGGAAAGAAAATTTTGATCCTATATAAGGCAAGTACGAGCCAAGCACAAATATTTGCTCGGCTCGAGCTCGGCTCAAAAACATAGTGAGCCGAACACAAGCCAAGCCCAAACACTTGAATTTTGGACAAGCTCGATGCGGCCCATAATACATCAAAGCTCGTTCAGCACTCAAACCAACTCAAACATGCTTGGCAAAAATTACGTTGAATTCAAAAACATCCCTGCTCAGCTTGGCTCGGCTCGTTTACATTGCTAAAGTTGGCATATCCAGTATTTAATCCTCACCTAGATATATATATATATATATATATATAGAAAAGTGTCAGTAACGAATGTTACTGGTCCAAAAATATAACTACTTAACAAATTGATAAATTAGAGCAAACTATCATTTTGAAGAAAACTTTTGTATACTTCTCGAAAACACTCTTAAGGGCATCTACTGAGGAGCCATTGGGCTGGAGACTTGATAGCATCTCGAACTAACTGGCCTGATCCCTCTCTCGACATTTCTCATTTTCCTTGTCCCTTCGGACTATGTTCGAATATTTTCAATGATGTGCAAGTATACATGGTCGAAACAAGTAATATAATGATAAATCGAGTATCGTCCCACAGGGAGATGAATTTCCTATAATTAATTAAAAAAATAAAATGAGGAACAAAACAAAAATTACTGACTTAACTAAATCTAAGTAAAACTATTAAGTGTTTAAAATATATAATATTTACCCATGTTTTTAATATGATTTTGTACTTCCCGGGTATAAACATTATTAATTAAGTAATATTTTACCTTATTTTTTAGTTAATTAATATTTTATTATATATGCTTAATTTTGATGTCTAATGTAGAAAAAGATGAATAAATTAAGCTTTAGAATTGATTGGTCATGACACTTGGCGCCACCCAATGGCTACAATTCATGGTGTTCAATGGAGTCAAACAGTTGGAAACTTGAAGGGATATTATAATTAATTAGACTACGTCGATTTGTGAATACCCTCTTCGAATTCTTGTATCTTCACTTCTATATAAAGATGTGGTCATTTGTTGTTATCATATCTCATCTCTTGGCTTCGGAGTGTAGTGAAAGTAGTAGTTTTAGTTTTTGTAATTCCTTTTTCTTTTATAATAAAAATTAGTTTCTTCTTTATAATGTTTTCTATTTTTATTATGGAGTAGTCTTATATTTCGTTCTAGAGAAGAATGGAATTTAACATGATTTAATTGAATTCATTTCACCTCTTATTCTTTTATTCAATCGGATTGTTTAAATTGTCATCTTCTTAATGCTAAGAGTAGATTGATCACCTATTTCTTAGATCATGAGGTTTAATTAGATTTCGGGAGAAATTAATTAGATTAGTCATTGATAATTCATCATACGACGAGTCTTTTGACTTGTTTGTCGTTTTGGTCGGAAGATACACAACACTGTATGCGATTGCAAGGCAAATCTTAGTGCATTATTTTGATGATTAATCAAATATCATCGGGAGGTAGAAATTGAGGCAAAATAATAGAAGCATGAAGGAGCGGGAGCCACCATGTCATATAATTATCCTAGATCGACAATCCGAAGGAATAAAAGATAAGAGTAAGATTTGATGAAGATTAAATTCATGTTAAGGGAAATTCGACTCTAAAACAAGTTTTATAATTTTAACTCTACTTTTAATTTAAGTTATTATTTAGATTTCGTTAAGTCAATTATTTCTATTTTGTTCTTAATTTTATTTTCTTTAATTAATTTAAGGAAATTTATCTCTCTGTGGGAACGATACTCTAATTTATCATCATACTACTTGTTTCGACTATGTATACTTGCATGTTATTGGAAATAGTATAACAATAACTTTAATTTAAAGGCGAAGTCAAAATTATAAAACTCGTTCTAGAGTCGAATTTCCCTTAACATGAATTTAATCTTCATCAAATCTTACTCTTACCTTTTATTCCCTCGGATTGTCGATTTAGGATAATTATATGACATGGTGGCTCCCTCTCCTTCATGCTTCTATTATTTTGCCTCAATTTCTACCTCCTGGTGATAATTGATTAATCAACAAAATAATGCATTAAGAATTGCCTTACAATTGCATACGGTGTTGTGTATCAGGTGCATATCATCTTGTTATAATTGATGGTTCGATGTATCAGGTGCATATCATCTTGTTGTTATAATATTTCGGGGAAGAAATATCTCTAAGTTGGGGAGATTGTAAAAACCATGATTTTTATTACAAGACTCGAACCTAAATATTATAAAATAAATATAGATGAACCGATATGGTTGGTTATCAAGTCGACCAGTCATGTTTCGACTTAAGGTCACCTAGAAAATACCTATTCATGAATGGATGATGGGGTGTGAGAATTTAATGAAGGGGCTCGTTGAACCTAGGAAATACCAATGGATGATGGGGTGTGAGAATTTAATTGAGGGAATGGTTGAAGTGTATATATATTTAGGAGGAGGGTGTATTCCAGGATCATCTCCATCCCAGATGACCTCCCCAATACTGTGTGAGTATTTCATCCCTCATCTTATTTGTTTCCATTAGGATTCTTGCATGCAAAGTTTTCTTGGAGACGCCTTTGTTAATCCCTAGCGTCTTATGCATGGGGTTCTTGTCGACTGCTTGGTATGAACTGCTGCGAGTCTTTGGGGTCGGGTGTTCGTTTTGTGTTTTGTTAATAGATATGTCAAAATGGACCTGATAGCCAAAAATGGATATGTCAGAATAGACTTGACAGCCAAAAATGGATATGTCAGAATTGACCTGACTACCAAAATGGATATGTCAGAATGGACCTGACAACCAAAATGGATATGTCAGTAGAATGGACCTGATAGCCAAAAATGGATATGTCAGAATGGACCTGACTGCCAAAAATGGATATGTCAGAATGGACCTGACTGCCAAAATGGATATGTCAGAATGGACCTGACAGCCAAAATAGATATGTCAGTAGAATGGACCTGACAGCCAAAAATGGATATGTCAGAATGGACCTGACAGCCAAAAATGGATATGTCAGTAGAATGGACCTGACAGCCAAAAATGGATATGTCAGAATGGACCTGACAGCAAAAAATGGATATGTCAGAATGGACCTGATAGCCAATAATGACTAATCTCAGAATGACCTGGGAGACCACCTAATCTCAGAATGAACTAGGAGACAAACTTTTAATCTCAGAATAACCTGAGAGCCTGTAGAACTACATTGAGATTGATCCCGACATGGGTATGTAGGCTAATCAAGATTGATTGATTTCAACTCACCTAAGGAAAAATTACAATTATGGTTGGTGGTTCTTTTACGAACTCAAAGTAGGAGAATGGATAATAAGTTGGACTTCCTTTTATTTTCTTCTGTTATACATGTGGCTTTGGGAAACGATCTAAGACTGTGGAGTAATGCTCGGAATGGTTAGGGCTGGTCGTTACAGGGTTGGTTTGGTTTAATTTGGTCAATACAGGGTTGGTTTGGTTTAATTTTGAGTAACACTTAGCCAGCTGGGCCCATAGTATTGTGAAAAAATGGCAGGTCGTTACAACAAACAAGTCAAAAGACTCGTTGTATGATGAATTACCAATGACTAATCTAATTAATTTCTCCCGAAATCTAATTAAACCTCGTGATCTAAGAAATAGGTGATTAATCTATTCTTAGCATTAAGAATATGATAATTCAAACATTCCGATTGAATAAAAGAGTAAAAGCTTGAAATAAATTCAAATAAATCATGTTAAGTTCCACTCTTCTCTAGAACGAAATAAAAAACTACTCCATAATAAAAATAGAAAACAATATAAAAAAGAAACTAATTTTTACAATGAAAGAGAAAGAAATTACAAAAACTAAAACTACTTTTTTCACTACACTTCGAAGCCAAGAGATGAGATATGATAACAACAAATGACCACCCCTTTATATAGAAGTGGAGATACAAGAATTCGAAGAGGGTATTCACAAATCGACGTAGTCTAATTAATTATAATGTCCTTTCAAGTTTCCAACTGTTCGACTCCATTGAACACCATAAATTGTAACCATTGGGTGGGGCCAAGTGTCATGACCAATCAAATCCAAAGCTTAATTTATTCATCTTTTTTGCATTGAAACACCAAAATTAAGAATATTTAATAAAATATTAATTAACTAGAATATAATGAAAAATATCACTAAATTAATAATGTTTATACCCGAGAAGTACAAAATCATATTAAAAACATGTTTAAATATTATATATTTTAAACACTTAACACACCCCCACACTTAAACTTTTGCACGTCCCGAGCAAAATATCATAACAAAGAAAATTTTACTACACAAAAATACTTAGTCCCCATTATGTTCTCATATGATTCTCAATCAAACCCTCAAGAGTCAACAAGATGTCAATCAAATTAGAAATTCCCTTTCATCAATCACATCCAAAAGAAAGCTCTCTGTGTGTGTGTGTGATAGTCCATTGGCTTATCATTCTCATCTACAACCAGGAGAATACAATCAAGTACATGGTTAAATATGTTTACCTTTCGCTCCCATCTCCACTAATGTAGGTAATGCCTATTAATAGAATCAATAGGTCTTTATAGGTTGTAATGGGGCCAGGGGCTAGGGACAAAAAATCGGATAAATAAGATAGAAAAATCAGAGGCTAATATGCACCCTAGAATTAAAAATCCTTTCTAAATCCTGACATATATGTACAACAAATCCCCAAGCAATATGACAAAACTTCCTTAAATGTAGTATCGAGTTGACCCAATATAAGAACTAACTTTACTTTGATTTTCCATTGACTACCTACTACTTTTTCTTTTTCTCATTTCTTTCAAACCAGTGGAAAACTCTTGCTTCATCTTGTATTTAGTGGTGGAGGATCATTGCCTCATCTTTTCTTTTCTTCTTTGTTTTTTCTTTGTTTTTCTTCTCTCTTTTTGACAAAGCAAAGTGCCAGGATAGTCCACACTATTCACTCAATCCCCACTCTATAACACGAAATGCCTTCCCCCTATACTACTCAAAGTTTCATCCTTGTTAGAATTTAGAATGATTTCAAAACACTAGGGTGCTAAGACTCAAGTAGCAAGATATATTTTCAATAAAAAAGCCAAGGCTAAAATAAGGGTAATCAAACAAATATGTATAATAAAGGCCATAAAATTGTGTACAGAGGATAATTCATATTAGGTAGTCTTGAAGAAAGGCCCAGACTCATCAAAAGAAATGCCTAGATCATTTTCCATCTACATGACAAGCCAAATATTTCACCTCGAAAGTCGTTAGGGCAAATTCTAAAAGTCATGACCATCATGTACAATCCTTATTAGAAAACATTCATCGAAATCATCTAAACCAAATGATTGTGAAAATAATATAAGGCAGAGAATCAACTCTCGAATGTAATCTTTTACTCAGTTCATCCCTCATATCAATTAATCAAGTTTTCTCAAGAAAGGTAAGACTAATTCACATGTATCTATCATTGAACCAAGAGACTAAAATACCATTACATAATAAAATTTTTACACTAAACTATATATATATATATATATATATATATATATATAAATCTAAACATGAGTCAAGAATGAACAATATGCATAAAATTAAGGCATTACCCCCAAACTTAAACTAAGCATTGTCCTCAAAAATAAAAATAAGGAGAAAGAAGTGAAAGAGAACTCCCTCAACCAATTAGTTGGTGGATGATTATCATGAAGAACTGAATTTGCACTTGATCCATGCTACAAAATAAAAAGAAATATTAAAAAAAATCTACAAATATAAATAAACTTTTAAAATAAATTACTTGGGTTGCCTCCCACGAAGTGCTTGGTTTAATGTCTACTGCCCGACCATCTTGATAATTTCCAAAATAGGTGGTACTTCAACTGATGGTAGTAATTTGTGGAATGGTAGATCTAAAGGTTCCACAACTCTAAATCTTCTAGGCAAGATCGGTTGCGAATCTAATACTTTAACCATTTTTTCCACATCAATATCCTCTTCACAAAGAGAATTTATGCCTTTATGTAATGAATCACTCAACTGATCCCCTTTGTACATTATTTTATCAGATATTTCAATTTTTGAACAATCATATATTTCATCTGGGCAATTCATGGATTTAAAGATGTTGTATGTGACACAATCGTTGTTTACTCTAAGTGTAAGTTTTCCAGCGGCTACTTCGATCAGTGTTCTCCCCGTTGCCAAGAAACCTCTCCCAACAATGAGTGGTATATCATCATTCCTTCCTTCCATTTCAAGCACTACAAATTCTGCAGGAAAGATAAACTTGTCAACCTTTATTAAAACATCTTCAATGACTCCTTTAGGATATACCAATGATCGGTTAGCCAACTGAAGTGTGATGTTGGTAGGAGCAATATCCTTGATTCCTAACCTTTTGAAAACAGAAAAAACATAAGATTAATTATAGACCCTAAGTCACATAAAGCATTACAATGAACATTTCCTCCAATTGAACATGGAATCACAAATTTTCTTGGGTGTTTTATCTTAGGAGGTAGTTTTCTTTGGAGGACAGCACTACATTACTCTGTCATGGCTACAACTTCATTGTCATATACTCTTCCTTTTCTTTGCTAGAATATCCTTCAAGTATTTTACATAACTAGGCACCTATTCAAGTGCTTCAGCAAAAGGTATGTTAATTTGTAATTTCTTAAATATATCAAGACATTTTTTAAAATATTTTTCATCACTTTGTTTCCTCAATCTAGAAGGAAATGGTACCTTTTCTTCGACCTCTTCTACAAGTACTTCATCTTTTTCTTTCCCTTTGCTTCCAAGTAAGCTAACCAATGTATTGGGTTCACGTTCGTTGCTTGGCTTATCATCTTTTTCCCTAACTTTATTGGGTTGAACTGGTTCTTGTAAAGCATTAACCTGAGCAGATAAAGTAGTAAGTGCATCTAATTCTAAAACTCCGATAGTCCTCCTTGAATGCATGGCTTCTTCCTCTATTGGTTCTTGTGCTCTTCTTCCAACGCACGCAAGTTTATCAAAGTCCTTTCAATCTCTGGATCACAAGAAGACAAGGGTGGCCGCACTAATCTATTCATAAACAAATGATAACAAGGAAGAAGACAATGACATAGTATTTATTTTCCCTTTTTTTAAATCAGACACTAGAATCTAAAGATAAAAGAAAACTCTCAAAATTCTAATCCTAAATTAACTTAGAAAATTTTGTCTCCCCGGGAACGGCGCCAAAAACTTGTTCAAATATTTTCAATGACGTGCAAGTATACACGGTCGAAACAAGTAATATAAAGATAAATCGAGTATCGTCCCATAGGGAGATGAATTTGTTGATAATTAATTAAAGAAAATAAAATGAGGAGCAAAACAAAAATAATTGACTTAACTAAATCTAAGTAATAACTTTAAATTAAAAGCGAAGTCAAAATTATAAAACACGTTCTAGTGTCGAATTTCCCTTAACATGAATTTAATCTTCATCAAATCTTACTCTTATCTTTTATTCCCTCGGATTGGTGATCTAGGATAATTATATGACATGGTGGCTCCCGCTCCTTCATGCTTCTATTATTTTGCCTCAATTTTTACCTCCCGGTGATAATTGATTACTCAACAAAATAATGCATTAAGAATTGCCTTACAATCACATATGGTGTTGTGTATCTCCCGACCACAACGACAAACAAGTCAAAAAACTCATCGTATGATGAATTACCAATGACTAATCTAATTAATTTCTCCCGAAATCTAATTAAACCTCGTGATCTAAGAAATAGGTGATTAATCTATTCTTAGCATTAAGAATATGATAATTCAAACATTCCAATTGAATAAAAGAGTAAAAGCTTGAAATAAATTCAATTAAATCATGTTAAGTTCCACTCTTCTCTAGAACGAAATAAAAAACTACTCCATAATAAAAATAGAAAACAATATAAAAAAGAAACTAATTTTTACAATGAAAGAGAAAGAAATTACAAAAACTAAAGCTACTTCTTTCACTACACTTCGAGGCCAAGAGATGAGATGTGATAACAACAAATAACCACCCCTTTATATAGAAGTGGAGATACAAGAATGCGAAGAGGGTGTTCACAAATCGACATAATTTAATTAATTATAATGTCCCTTCAAGTTTTCAACTGTTCGACTCCATTGAACACCATAAATTGTAACCATTGGGTGGGGCTAGTATCATGACCAATCAAATCCAAAGCTTAATTTATTCATCTTTTTCTCCATTGAAACACCAAAATTAAGCATATCTAATAAAATATTAATTAACTAGAATATAATGAAAAATATCACTAAATTAATAATGTATATACCGGAGAAGTACAAAATCATATTAAAAACATGGGAAAATATTATATATTTTAAACACTTTACAGACTACCAGTATATCTTAAGCCCTCTCCTTTCCTCCATAATTTTCCTAGCCTTGAGAACAAAAGCCAAGTATTCTCAAGTAGTCACCTTTAGCACCGTAAAGACCGTGGAAATTTTTTTTTTAAAAGGACACGGATGCTGTCCGAGATGGACCGAACGTGTTATATTCTTTACCCGGTTAATTATTTACCCAGATAAATGAAATACGGGTATAGCGGTGTTTTCACATACCCTAGCCGTCATTTTCATTTTTATAAATTTAGAAAGGGGATGTCATTTTTCACATATGGGTGTAGGGGAGTCTTCCTCACCCTAGCCGCCTAGGTCTCCTCTTCCTTGCCGGTGTTTCTTCTTTGCTTAGGTATTCTTCCTATCTTCCTCTTCTTAATTTTCTTTCATGGATATTTTAATTTGATAATATACTTTATAATCATGAGGATTAAAGTTTAAAATCAACAAGAAAGAAACTAAAATTTGCCGATGAGTTCCCTGTTTCAGTGAGATGGGCAAGCACAGGCATGCCTCTCTTCGTCGATTAGTGTAGGGTCGATCTCACACGTGGGGATGCCGGCCTGGAGGGGTAAATAGCCAAAAATAGAGGATGGTGGCAAAAATAGATGCGCAGCGGTGGGTGAAGAAGTCTGGCCGTCGTGGGTGGCGACGGGTTGCAATCTAGCCCGAGAAGGCCGATAGGAGGTCGAGGGTGTCGAGGCAACAACCCAATTGAGGCGGCGATGCTCGCCGACGATGGAATCGGTAACGCGAGTGGGCTGCTAAGCAGGCGATGCATGTGTTGCTGCGGCTGGAAGGCGGATAGAGTTGGCCGGGATGACACTGAAATGGCACGGCGGAGCTGGATGGCGACGATGGATGGCTGCCAGAGGTGGTTTGTGCGGTAGCGGCAATGGCTGGAGGGCGCCTAGAGTCGGGAACAGAGCATGCCAGAGAAGAAGAAGAAGAAGAAGAAGAAAAAAATTACCTTGGGTGGCAAACTTGTAAATAATACTTGACTCGACACAGCTCGAGTTAAATAATAATACCAACTCGTAAATAACATTGGGCTCGATACCGACTCGAGTTAAAAAATAATATTAACTCGTAATACATCTTTAAAAATAATTACTTTAATGGGTTATGGGTAAAATTACTAAACTAACAAATTATTGTATGAAATCGCCACGAGTAATAAAAATACGGTAATGATAAACAGTCGATAATTAATCGGTGTAATTTAAGCGATTAAATTAAATCGGAGGATTATAAGTATTTAATAAAATAAAGATTTTTACCTTTACCATATTAAATTTAATATTAGGTAAATAAATTAATTATTTTAATAACGAGTTAGTAATATAGAAAATTGGTTATAAAAGTATAGTCGGGTAGCAATCACTAGCGTCGAAACTAAATAACATAACGAAAATAAATAAAGTTCAAAATTTTATTGTGTCGAATAATTTAAAATAATTGTATTAATAATATTCTAAAATTACAATAATACAAATTATTTTAAATAATTTAATCGTACAACTTATTTTACTAAATTGCTATAAATAAGGATAGCGATTAAAGATTTAAAACCGTAAACTAAATTATCAAGTTTGTGGTTAAGTAATTATTGTTTCAAAGAAAAATATACTAATAATAGTAATTAATTATTTGCTTATAAATTGATAATTATTTTATTACTTGTTAAGTGTTAATTATGATCTAGATTATCAATGTAAAGTATGATTTAAATGATTATATCACATGAATAGTTTAATATTTAATATTGTTGAAATTTAATAATGATATACATATTAGTCATTTAGTTGCATGCATTTCTACTCGAATAAAATTATACTTATGTATAATTTTATGTCCTCGTTCAGATTAGGATCATTAGTCGCAGCTGCAAGTTCAAAATAGCGAGGTTCGTATAATTATTTAAAATGTTCTATTTTCCCTTGTTGACAACCTGGTCAGCGTGAGCCCAAATTCGACCACCATATACTAAGTGCAATCGGGGTCAAGGAATTGACTCATTCTAACACGGGCTACACCCTTCATAATCAAATAATGGATACGATGGACTGATCCATCAGCCAATAAATTGGACATGGCAGATTAGACTCGCCAGCCAATTACGGACAAGGTGGATTGGACTCACCAGCCGATAACGGACATGGCGGATTGGACTCGCCAGCCGGTAATGGACATGATGGACTGACTCATTAGCCAATAAATTGGATATGGCGGATGGGACTCGCTAGCCAATTTTGGACATGGTGGATTGGACTCACTAGCTGATAACGACCATGGCAGATTGGACTCTCTAGCCAGTAATGGACATGATGGACTGACCCATCTACCAATAAATTGGACATGGTAGATTGGACTCGCCAGCCAGTTACAGACATGGTGGATTGGACTCACTAGCCGATAACGGACATGACAGATTGGACTCGCTAGCTGGTAATGGACATGATGGACTGGCCCATCAGCCAATAAATTGGATATGGCGGATTGGATTCGCCAGCAAATTACGGACATGGTGGACTGACCCATCAGCCAATAGATGGACTTGGCATCAGCCAACTAATGGACATGGTGGATTAAACTCACCAGTCGATAACGGACATGGCGGATTGCACTCGCCAGTTGGTAATAGACATGATGGACTGACCCATCAGCCAATAGATGGACATGGTGGACTAACCAATCAGCCAACTAATGGACATGGTGGACTGAATCATCAGCTAATAAATGGACATGTTGGAATGGTCACAACTGCCAATATTATAGATAATGATAGGGAGTTTATGGACTTGTTTTATTTAATTATATGGCTTAGTGGTTAATCACTAACGCGGAATTGCCTTCGCAGGTTAGCAGCTGGAACTAAAGACTAAGAGACGACAGGGTGGTTCTTCTACCAACTCAGGTGGTGAACAGATAATAAACGGACTTCTCTTTTTACTTTTCTTGTGTTATAAATGTGGCTATGGGAAACGGTCCAAGAGTGGGATAATTACTTTATGCATTGTCATTTGAAAAATAAGTTTTGTTCGAATTAGTAATGCTAGACTTATTTGCTTTAATATTATTCATGTAACCATTTAAGTAGCACCCGGTCCGGTTAGGACTGGTTGTTATAGGGTTGGTTTCGTTAAATTTTGAGTAACACCTGGCCAGCAAGGCCCATAATATCGTGAAAAATGGCGGGTCGTTACAGGTGGTATCAGAGCCTGGTTTCCCATTAGCTCACATTTTATGACTCCAGTACCTTGTTGAATAGTCCAATAATTATCTTTTCTCATTGTGGTGTGTTATTAATTGACAAATTCATTTGCTAATAAATCTAAGTCATAACTGAAACAAATAATAAAAATAAATAAATACTAATGAACCATGATGGTTCGATGTTTTAGATGAGAGGCACTCGTAGACAGTCAAGCCGAGCTACTCTGCCCAATGCAAACACCGAGAATGTATTGGCTCAGATCCTGACAGCCATACAGCGACTTGCGCAGGCTTCAGAGAATACAAATTCTGAAGTTCAAAATATTGTTCAGCAGTTACCGAGAGTGGTAGCAGGGTCCCAGAATCACCCCCAGATGGTGGTCAGGGGAGTGCCCACGGACGGGCAGCAGCGAGTCCTAGAATCACCCCAGATGGTGGTCAGGGGAGTGCCCAAGGGCGGGTAAGGTTAGCAGACCCGGGCAAGCAAGTGGTGCCACCAGCGGTTGATGATAGTGACCGGTACACCGTGGAAAAATTTAGAAAGAATGGAGCTGAGGTATTTATTGGAGGGATCTATCCAATGAAGGCAAAGAGCTTGATTGACATTACCGAAAAAGCATTTTGGGGTCTGTCTGTGCCCCACCGCCATCAAATGAGATTGGCAACATGCATCCTTCTAGAGGAAGCATCTTACTGGTGGAAATCTATGGAGAAAACCATTTTCGATCGACGTGAGATTTCCTCCATCGTGTGGGCGGAATTTGTGATAGCTTTCAATGGACAATATTTTCCAGAGCCTGTTGTCCAGAAGAAAGCACTAGCGTTCGCCATTTTGGTTTAGGGGGAGGATTTAGTCTGGGAATATGTGTATTCCCAGACGAACTTCCAGGGTTACCTCCTAAGCGGGCAGTGGAGTTTGCCATTGACCTTGCATGTGGAGTGACACCAATTTCTAAAGCACCAGTCTGGACACTGCCAAATGGTAATGAAGGATTTGTAGTCTTCAGTGATGCGTCTTTGTTGGGTTTAGGATGCGTCCTTATGCAAGAAGGTAAGGTGGTGGCCTATGCCGCTCGTCAATTGAAGATTCATGAGAAAAATTATGCAACCCATGACTTGGAACTGGCAGCATTGGTTTTTGCCCTGAAGATTTGGAGACACTACGTGTATGGCGCCCAGTTCGAAGTCTTCACTGACCACCAGAGTTTGAAGTATATCTTCACCCATAATGACCTTAACCTTCGACATAGGCGGTGGATAGAATATTTGATGGACTACAACTTCCAAATCTTATACCATCCAAGGAAAGCGAAAGTGGTAGCTGACGCATTGAGTCAGAAGGGCAGAGTGGACAAAAGTCAGCAGCTAGCTAGACTTTGGGCCATGTTAGCAGAAGTGGTAGCTATCAAACCAGTGGAGCAACCAACAGGCTTACTGGCAAATTTGGTTGTTTCCAATGATTTAGTTGATCGTGTTAAGCTAGCACAAATAGGTGATGAGGAGCTGAATAAAATGTTGGACAAGATTCCTTACATTGTAGCTGATTCAAATAGTGTGATCAGATTTAGAGGAAGGTTGTGTGTACCCAAGGATAATGCACTGAGGTGGAATATCTTGGAGGAGGCTCATCGCTCAAAGTTCTCAATGCACCCTGGAGTTACTAAAATGTATCAGGATTTAAAGCGAACCTATTGGTGGATTGGGATGAAGAGGGATGTTGTGGATTTTGTCTCTGAGTGTCAGACTTGCCAATAGATCAAAGACCAATATCAACTACCGGAGGACTATTCAAACTTTGGAAGATTTGTTAAGAGCTTGCATTCTTGACTGGGGAGGTGACTAGGATAAACACTTAGCCTTGGCTGAATTCACCTACTAGAACTCTTACCAAGCTAGTATAGGGATGGCACCATTTGAAGCCTTATATGGTAGGCCCTATAGATCTCCATCGTACTGGCTAGAGTTTACCGAAGCAGTTATAGTCGGGCTCGAGATGGTGAGGGAAGCAACCGAAAAGGTGAAACTCATTCAGCAAAGACTTAATGTAGCTCAAGATCGACAAAAGAGTTATGCTGATACTAGAAGGAAGGACCTACAGTTCCAAGTTGGGGAGTTTGTGTACCTAAAGACATCTCCTACGAAGGGGGTGATCATATTTAAAATATCACGGAAGTTGAAGCCAAGATTCATAGGACCGTTTCCAATCCTGGATCGAATTGGGAATTGTGCATATAGAATAGCATTGCCACCAAGCCTAGCTGGAGTACACAATGTTTTCCATCTGTCAATGCTAAAGAAATATGTACAGGATGAGGATCATATCATCACAAATTTTGAAGAGTTAGAGCTACAATCAAATTTAACCTACGAGGAAAAGCCGATCGGCATCCTGGCAAGAGAAATAAAGACACTTAGGAACAAGAAAATTCCTTTGGTAAAAGTATTGTGGAAAAATCAGGGGTTAGAAGAAGCTACATGGGAGACTGAACAAGAAATGACAAGGAAATACCCTAGCTTGTTTGTGGCATAGGAGTTTTATATTTGTAGTGGCATGAACTGATCTCGAAGAAATAAATAAAGTTAATCATAATAGTTCTATTGCATTTTATGATATTTCGGGGACAAAATATTTCCAAGTTGGGGAGATTGTGAAGGCCGTGGATAAAAATTTTAAAAATAAAAATGAAATAAAAAATGGATGTGGACGCAGTCCAAGAAGGACCGAACGTGTTATATTCTTTACCCAGTTAATTCTACCCGGTTAATTATTTACTCGGTTAAATGAAATACGGGTGTAGCAGTGTTTTCACATACCCTAGCCGTCATTTTCATTTTTATAAGTTTAGAAAGGGGACGTCATTTTTCACATATGGGTGTAGGGGCGTCTTCCTCACCCAAGCTGCCTAGTTCTCCTCTTCCTTGCCGGTGTTTCTACCTTGTTTAGGTATTCTTCCTATCTCCCTCTTCTTAATTATCTTGCATGCATATTTTAATTTGATAATAAACTTTTTAATCGTGAGGATTAAAGTTTGAAATCAACAAGAAAGAAACTAAAATTTGCTGACGAGTTCCCTATTTAGACGAGATGGGCATGCATGGGCAAGCCTTGCCCCGAATCAGTGGCAGCAGCCGTTCTAACGTTGGGAGATGATCCTACTCTCTTCGTTGATCACTGTAGGGTCGATCTCACGTGTGTGGATGGTGGCCTGGGGTGGTGAATAGCCAAAAACAGAGGACGGCGGTAAAAACAGAGGCGCAGCAGTAGGTGAAGAAGTTTGGCCATCCTGGGTGGCGACGGGTTGCAATCTCGCCCGGGAAGGTCGATAGGAGGTCAAGGGTGTCGAGGCGACTACTCAATTGAGGTGGCGACGCTCGCCGGTGGTGGAATCGGCGACACGAGTGCACCGCTAGGCAGGCAATGCAGGTGTCGCTGTGGCTGAAAGGCGGTCGAAGTTGGCTGGGATGACATTGAAACAACACGGCGGAGCTTGAGGGCTGTCGGAGGTGTTCGGTGGCGGCGGTGGCAGTGGCTGGAGGGCGCTTGGAGTCGGGAACAAAGCATGCCAAAAAAGAAGAAGAAGGAAAAAAATTACCTTGGGTGGCAAACTTGTAATTAATACTTGACTTGACATAGCTCGAGTTAAATAATAATACCAACTCGTAAATAACACCAGGCTCAATACCGACTTGAGTTAAAAAATTATATTAACTCGTAATAAATCTTTAAAAATAATTATTTTAATGGGTTATGGGTAAAGTTACTAAACTAGCAAATTATTGTATGAAATCGCCACGAGTAATAAAAATACGGTAATGATAAATGGTCGATAATTAATCGAAGTAATTCAAGCGATTCAATTAAATCAGAGGGTTATAAATAATTAATAAAATAAAGATTTTACCTTTACCATATTAAATTTAATATTAGGTAAATAATGTGATTATTTTAATAACGAGTCAGTAAGATAGAAAATGGGTTATTACACTATAGTTGGGTAGCAATCACTAGCATTGAACCTAAATAGCTTAACAAAAATAAATAAAGTTCAAAATTTTATTGAGTCAAATAATTTAAAATAATTGTATTAATAATATTTTAAAATTACAATAATACAAATTATTTTAAATAATTTAATCGTACAACTTATTTAACTAAATTGCTATGAATAAGGATAGCGATTAAAGATTTAATACCGTAAACCAAATTAACAAGATTATGGTTAAGTAATTATCGTCTCAAAGGAAAATATACTAATAATAGTAATTAAATATTTGTTTATAAGTTGATAATTATTTTATTATTTGTTAAGTGTTAATTATGATCTAGATTATTAATGTAAAGTAGGGTTTAAATGATTATATCACATGAATAGTTTAATATTTAATATTGTTGAAATTTAATAGTGATATACATATTAGTCATTTAGTTGCATGCATTTCTACTCGAATAAAATTATACTTATGTATAATTTTATGTCCTCGTTCAGATTAGGATCATTAGTCATAGCTAGAAGTTCAAAATGTCCAAGTTCGTATAATTATTTAAAATGTTTTATTTTCTCTTGTGGACAACCTGGTCAGCCTGAGCCCAGACTCGACCACCATGCACCAAGTGCAACCGGGGTGAATGAATTAACTCAGTCTGACACGGGCTACGCCCTTCATAATAAAATAATGGACTTGATGGACTGACCCATCAGCCAATAAATTGGACATGGCAGATTGGAGGCTCACCAGCCAATAACGGACATGGCAGATTGGACTCGCTAGCCGGTAATGGATATGATGGACTGACTCATCAGCCAATAAATTGGACATGGTGGATTGGACTCGCCAGCTAATTACAGACATGGTGGATTGGACTCACCAGCTGATAACGAACATGGCGGATTGGACATGCCAGCCGGTAATGGACATGATGGACTGACCCATCAGCTAATAAATTGGACATGGCGGATTGGACTCGCCAGCCGATAATGAACATGATGGACTGACCCATCAGCTAATAAATTGGACATGGCGGATTGGACTCGCCAACCAATTTCGGACATGGTGGATTGGACTCACCAGCCGATAACGGACATGGCAGATTGGACTTGCCAGCCGATAATGGACATGATGGACTGACCATTAGCCAATAAATTAGACATGGCGGATTGGACTCACTAGCCAATTACGGACATGGTGGTTTGGACTCACCAGCCGATAACGGCCATGGTGGATTGGACTCGCCAGCCTGTAATGGACATGATGGACTGACCCATTAGCCAATAAATTGGACATGGCAGATTGGACTCGCCAGCCAATTACGGACATGGTGGATTGGACTCACCAGCCGATAACGGACATGGTGGATTGGACTCGCTAGCCGGTAATGGACATGATGGACTGGCCCATTAGCCAATAAATTGGACATGGCGGATTGGACTCGCCAACCAATTACGGACATGGTGGACTGACCCATCAGCCAACTAATGGACATGGTGGATTAAACTCACCAGTCGATAATGGACATTGCGGATTGAACTCGCCAGCAAGTAATGGACATGATGGATTGACCCATCAGGCAATAGATGAACATGGTGGACTGACCCATCAGTCAACTAATGGACATGGTGGACTGAACCATCAGCTAATAAATGGACAGTTGGAATGGTCACAATTGCCAATATTATAGATAATGATAGGGAGTTTATAGACTTATTTTATTTAATTATTCAGCATAGTGGTTAATCACTAACGCGGAATTGCCTCTGCAGGTTAGCAACTGGAACTAAAGTCTAAGAGACGACATGGTGGTTCTTCTACCAACTCAGGTGGTGAACAGATAATAAGCGGACTTCTCTTTTTACTTTTCTTGTGTTATAAATGTGGCTATGGGAAACGGTCCAAGACTATGGGATAATTACTTCATGCATTGTCATTTGAAAAATAAGTTTTTTGAATTAGAAATGCTAGACTTATTTGCTTTCATATTATTCATATAACCTTTTAAGTAACACCCGGTATGGTTAGGACTGGTTGTTATAGGGTTGGTTTCGTTAAATTTTGAGTAACACATGGCCAGCAAGGCCCACAATATCGTGAAAAATGGCGGGTTGTTACATGCACCCTTTGAACCACAAGTCCATAAATGCACTGTAGTAAACAATACCTATAATCCTTTGCATTTCTTCGGGTGTAAGGAACTCAAAACAGGAGTTGTTAGGATCCCTTAAGATTGGAAAAACCTGCTCACTAATCCAGAGCCCACTTTGATTATTGCATGCACTCGCTCATGGTACATGCGAATTGGTTTTCCCAGGTTAAGTGGAATCCGATAAAATGCCACTTGACCCGTCTTGCAAAAAAATAAAGCAAAGATACAAAGAAATAAATTGTAAAATAGGTACATGTCCTAAACAGACCTGGTAGAAGCTCCAATCATGGCTGCATGCCTACACGACAAGCTTTTAGTCCGTACCTACATGTCAAATCTAAAAGCTAACGCCAATTAACTAAATGATGCATCAAGCTCATCATGAACATCACACTTACAATGCAATCATTATCTATCGACAATCAACAATCATCAATTTAGAAATATGTCTAACTCATCCTATTCATACCAATTTTATTATATTTTTCTAAGTTACATTGTAGTCAATTAGCATGCTCAGATTTAATTTACCTAATTAGATCACTAACATTCGTTCACTATCAATCAAATCATGCAAATCATCATTTCATTCACAATCAGACATTTATCATGACAATTAATCATGATAATTAAACCTCTCGTTGTCGGCAATCAGCCACGACTAGGGTTTTGTTGCACGTCTTAGAGATCAAATTTAGCGCTTGGTGGGGCCGAAAGTTCAATCGGGTTTGACTAGATGAGTTCTACTCATGGTCCAGCGAATTCCAGGGAATCTAGTTTTTCTGTAGGGTTCTAGCGGTTTTTTGGCGGGTTTCGATGGTTTTCTTGTGGCTTTCTGGCTGTTTTCTAGCTATAGTCACCGGTGGCATTTATTGGTAGGATAGCAATGGTATGGGGTACCATTGGCACCATCTTGGTGAGCCCAATACATCTACAACATCGACACAGTAGGCGGAGGGAGCAGCTCACCAAGAAAGGGCAAAACAGAGGCGGTTAGTGGTGGGTGACGAGATCTAGCCAAGATGGGCGGCAATGGGCTCCACTCTGGTCGGCAAAGGTCACAGGAGGGTCGACGACATCAAGGCAGCAACTGAATGGCAGTGGTGACGGTCACCAGCAGCGAAATTGGTGACGGGAGTGCGGCACTAGGATGCTGCTCCTTCTCGTTGTGGGGGTCGGGCTAGGGGCGATCGGGCGTCATGGTGATGGCATAGCAGGGCTTATCAAGGTCGATCAATAGAGGGGCGGCATCAATGGTAGTGGTAATGACAAGCATAGGGGTGATGTCGAGGGTTTGGGGGGAAAAAGAGAAATGTTGGGGGAAGAAATGGTTCGATGGCGATATCATAAATAGAACTTGACTTGAGTCCAACTCAAGTCAAAAATAATAACTAACTTGTAATAAATTCTAAAAAAATCTTCAAAAATAGGGAAAATCCCATAAAATATAATACATGCCACAACATCACAATGGCATGCTCTATTACTATTAACCCACCCAAACTGCCCAATAACACATCCTAATGCGTTATTCTACCTAAAAATAATTATACAGTCTAATACTAAAATAATAAAAATCTGGGCGTACTCTCATATATTTTAATAACTCATTATGTTGTTGTGCTAATGACGTTATCATCATATACTTGGGTGCATATGACCCTCGTAGTTCATAGCACACAACCAGCCTTGACTCAGTACGCGTGTTTAGAAATTGCCTCGACTAAAAATAATGGTCGAACTAACTAGTTCAAACTATAAAACCCTAACTTGTGTCGCGGGTTTTACAACCTTCCTTCCTTATAAAAATTTTTTCTTCTAAATTTTTTATTATAGAGGCTTCACTCGGATAGCTATTTACTAAATCTGAAATCTGAAGCGAGATGTGTGCATATCTATCACGTTTGTCGTATCCTCCAGTGCTTTAGCAATTATAGTTGTGTCCATCCCCACTGCCCATGGTGGTGTCGAAGTGGATGGTCCTACTGGTCGTGTGATCTACATTCCTGTCTAATCCAAGGCAGGTTGTTCTTATCCCGTCATGGCAACTATCATCCCTCTCTCATTCAGACCTGCCAATTGGTGCCTTGGTGATTGTTGACCACTACCTCTCTGTCCCTGTCCTTAGTTCTGATGGCCTCTTTGCTATTGTAATGGGGAAGCTGGAAGCATTAGTCATTGTGGCAGTGTCAGAAGAGCTGGCTATTGTCGTTGAGCAGTCAAACATTCTACTGCCTGATGTCTCGATTGACCATCTAAAGCGTGTGTCTGTACCGACTCTACATATTCCTCCGTGATGGCGTCTATAGTTCTGACATGTTGGGTGTTTCTTCTTCTGAATTTGTCCATCCATGGCTCTCATTGTAGCTGGGCATCTATCTGACATCTCTGTTGTATCCCCAAATCCAACTGATATTGTTGAGGGTGCTATTTGTCTGTAATCATAGTCTCTATGTGGTTGGGTAGCCATGATTAGCTCAGCTTCGCTTCCTGCTTGCACCACATCCCCAAAAGTGGCAAATCTCCTATCAATCACTACTAGATGAATCTCAAATTGTAGAGCCTCATAAAAGCACTTGACTCTTCATTGTTCTGTTAGGACTAAATCTAGTGCAAATCTTTCTAATGCTCTGAGTCGGGCCTCATATTGTGCAACACTCATGGGTCCCTACCTAAGTGTTTGAAAATCACTTTCTCTCCTCTTCCTTACATTAGGGGGAAAATATTTCCCATCAAACTCAGATTTGAATTCATCCCATGTAAGATCATGAGGTTGCCTATCTGTAAAAGTAGAGGCCATGACTGATCCCACAATATTCTAGCCTCATTCTGGAATGCCCCCGCAATAATTCATACGCAGTGCTCAATCGGACATGCCATACTTCCTAATATTCCAATAGCTGATGAAATCCATAGGAAAGCTTCTTCTGCATCTAATTTCCCTATGAATGGATGTCTTCCATTCTTCAAGAATGTTCATATTGCCACAATCCGAGATTTCTATCACCTCCCGATCTGTTTGATCCTTCACCAATCTCGAATTGCGTAAATGGTGATGCTGCCCCTATTGGAGTACTACCAAACCGTGGGGCACCTATATGTCCACTGCTATCTTCTATAGGTCAACTACCCTCATTACCCCTTCTTGCCTGAAGTGGGGTGACCAGTGGAATTCATTATGCTACTCTCTTACTAAAGTTGTCGTTATATATTTGGGTACACATGATCCTTGTGGCTCATAACATTTGACCTACCTCGACTTAGTATGTGTGTTCTAAAATTGATTCGACTAAAAATAACGATCAAACCAACTGGTTCAAACGATAAAACCCTGACTCGTGTCGCAGGTTTTATAGCATAAGTGTAACAACCCGCCTGAACCGGACCGGGGGTTACCTAAAAATATAGTTAATGTAATTGTTACATGCAAGAACATGAATCGTAACATGGTAAATAATTCCAGAACATGAATTTTAATACTGCAAATAAGTCAAGAAATTATAAATTTTAAAAATAAAACATGTTCTGATGCATATGACAATAGATAAAATAACTGTCCCATAGTCTCGGACCAGCCACAATTATAACACAAGAGATTAATAAGGAAGTCCAACTTTTGTTATCAATTCACCAACCTGAGTAACTTTTATTCTTCAGTCCAAATGTAAAGACCGTGAAAAAAAAAAGAATTTTGACGCGGATGCGGTCTGGAAAGTACCGAACGTGTTATATTCTTTACCCGGTTAATTATTATATTTTATTATTTACCCGGTTACCCGATTAAGTGAAGTAGGGGTGAATTGATATGATTGGTCATCACGATTATTATGATCATTAGTTGACCGGTCATGGTTCGACCTAAGGCCAAACCCCGGGTCTTGGGTGGGTGACGGCTTGGTCAGTGGGAGGAAAAGGGAGAACAAACTTTAGCCAAGTGATACCTATTCATGAATGGGCAGTAGGGTAGGGTGTAAGAATTTAATTGAGGGACTCATTGAGTTGTATATATATATAGTTGTGAAGATTGTGGGAAATCCTTTTCCCTAGCCGTCCACTCCTTCTTGTCTCATTTCCGTCCCAGGCACCCTCCTCATTACTGCATGAGTATCTCATCCCTTTTCTTATTTCTTTTACATTAGGACTCTTGCATGCATGGTTTTGATGGTAAGGATGTAGGATTGATGACGTTCTTCACATCTTTTTGTTTTCCCACGTTTTTTTGTTTGGGAAGAAGGTTGCATGTTGGCCTGGTCGCCACCATCTCCTTCCCGTCTCCCCTAGTTTTCCTTGCTCTCGGCTTGTGTTTTGGAGTGTTTTCTACACGGTGCCTTGTCAAGTAGGCATGCGGTTCAGTCGGTGGCTTCCAAATCAGGTCATGCATGTAGCAACGCCTGATTGTTTTTTTGTTGGAGACGCTTGGCTGAATTGCAAGATCCCTAGCATCTTATGCATGGGGTCTCGTTGATTCTGGTTGCATGAATTGCTGGGGTTTCTTTGGGTCGTTTGGTTGTTTTGTTGAGCGCGTGTTGATATGTTCTAGTTCCTGCCCCTCGTGTTGATGAAGGCGTCGTGAGTTGCACTGCTGGTTTGTGGTTGATCGTCCTTTCTGTATAGTATGCTTGTTGTGTCTAGGGTTGCTGGTTTCTTCTTTTGTTTGGGGAACATTGTAGTATTTGTTATTGCTGGTCATAGTGGTATAATTCAAGTAACTCAGAGATTGGGATGAATAATAATTGCTAAGTTATATATGTAATGGACATAGTTATTGGCGAAAATAAAATATTGGGTAATCCATGAGTAATATAATCACTGTAGTAATTAATTGGTGATAAGTAATTCATGCACTATAAATTATTAAGTCGGATGGTTATAAATAATTAATAAAATAAAGATTTTACCTTTACCATATTAAATTTAATATTAGGTAAACAAAGTGATTATTTTAATAACGAGTCAGTAATATAGAAAATGGGTTATTAAACTATAGTCGGGTAGAAATTACTCGCGTTGAACTAAATAGCATAATTAAAATAAATAAAGTTTGAAACTTTATAGAGTCGAATAAATTAAAATAATTGTAGTAATAATATTTATGAATTAAAATAATACAAATTATTTTAAATAATTTGATTGAATAACTTAATTAATTAAATTGCTGTAAATAATAGTAGCGATTAAAAATTATAACCGTCAACTAAATCATCAAGATCGAGGTTAAGTAAATATCACCGCAAAGGAAAAATTAAATAGTAGTTTATTAGGAATAATTATTTCATCAATTGTTAGGTATTAATTATGATTTAGATAATTAATTTAAATGTAAAGTAGGACTTAAATGATTATATCACATGAATAATTAATTATCTCACTAGATTTGTTGAGAATTTAATATTTAATATTTTTGAATTGTTACATGATATGTTGTCAAAATTTTAATAATGATATATGTATATTAGACATTTAGTTGCATGTATTTCTAATCAAATAAAATTATACTTATGTATAATTTTATATTCTCGTTCAGATTAGGATCATTGGTTGCAGCTACGAGTTCGAAATATCCAGGTCCATATAATTAATTGAAATGCTGTACTTTCCCTTCTTGGCAGCCCTAGTCGACCGGAGCCCAGATTCGACCACCATGTGCCGTAACGCAATCGAGGTCAACGAATTGACTTAGTTTGACACGGGACCGAACCTTTAAAATTACTATTTGTGTTCGTATAATCATTTGAAATGTTGTATTGTCCGTATAATCATTTGAAATGTTGTACTTTCCCTTCCTGGCAACCCGGGTTGGCCTGAGCCTAGATTCGACCACCATGCGCTGTAACGTAATCGGGGTCAAGGAATTGACTCAGTTCGACACGAGACTGCACCTTTAAAATTACTAGGTGTATCCATATAATTATTTAAAATGTAATATTTTCCCAAATTGGGATAATTATATAAAATGTTGTATTTCCCCAAACTGGTATGACTATAGGAAATGTTGTCTTTTCTCAAAACGGTAGCCTTGTCGGCACTAATCTCAGAATAAGCAAGGAGACAATTTCTAATCTCAGAATGAATTGGGAGACCGTGACTAATCTGAAAATGAATTGGGAGACCACCTAATCTCAGAATGAGCTGGGAGACAATTTCTAGTCTCAGAATGAACATGGGAGACCATGACTAATCTCAAAATGAATTGAGAGACCACCTAATCTCAGAATGAGCTGGGAGACAATTTCTAATCTCAGAATGAACTGGGAGACCATGACTAATCTCAAAATGAATTGGCAGACCACCTAATCTAAGAATGAGTTGGGAGACAATTTCTAACACCCCGTTTCGGCTCACCCATGAACCGACCCGGAAATGTCATCAACGACCGAACTGTTCGCTAATCTACTAGGTTCGGTTAAGCCGACCCGGATCTGCCCTCGGCGTCTTAAGATGGGGATACAACCATGAGATGCATGAATGATACGCTACATGCTGCAAGTACATGTGTGCGCAGTTCCGTGCTGCTCCTCCGCAGTCCCGACAGCTTTCATCGCTCGCATTCCTCACGTACATATATATAGAAAAACCGTCAGTAATGAGTGTTACCGGCCCGGAAAATAACTAATATCAATCTGGCATAGGAGAGCAAACTCTCCTGTTGAATGAAAACCATATACTTCCTCAAGAACTCTCATCGGTGCACATACGGGAGTCGTCGCCCTCGGGTCTACAGCGTCCCCCTTTCTTTCTCATTCTCATACCTTGTCATTTCTCTATCGCTTCTCGCATCAAATCTCATTCCTTTCCACCCTCTGCTCCTTCCATATTACTCCTGGCCTTGAGTACGAAGGCAGAGCACTCTCAGGCAGTTGCCTTTAGTACCCTTTGAAACCACAAGTCTAGACATGCGCTGCAATGTAGTACCCGTGAACCTCCACACTTCTCCGGGTTTGAGGAACTCAAAGGTGGAGTTGTCAGGATCCCTCGGGAATGAAATGGCCCACACACCATTCCAGAGCCCACTATCGACTCACACGTGCCCGCTCGCGTAGCACGATAGTCAGATTTCCCTCATTCAATCTCTCACTGAAAATGCGAAAACTATACATATATATAGGTCTAGGTTGGGATTTATACAATAGGCCCGAAGGCATCGTGAGCTGGATCTGAGGTTCGAAAACAAACTCGAGGGATCTCATCCTCGAGGGTTATTAATCCGGAAAATAGTTCGCTAAATGACCCGAGTTAAGTGGGATCCGATAAAACGCCATTTAACTCGTCCTGCACATGATAAATCAAATACACAATAGAGTAGCGTAAAAAAAGAGATCGAGTCCTAAACGGACCTGGTAGAAGCTCCAAATGGGTCCACGCGCCTAGGCGGCGAGCTCCCACACCGTACCTACACAATCAAGCTAAAAACTAACACCCGCATGATGAATCACACATCCTATAGCATGCACACACAATCAACACAATCACGCATCAACCATCACACATCAACCTATATCAATTCTAGCAAGTCTACTTAGGCTAGTTTGCATTAGATCATGATCATTACCTAGTTACCCTAATTAGTTTCTTAGCCTCCATTTTTAACACCACTTAATCAAACAAATTTCATATTTTATCCTTAATCAAATCTACATTTATATATATTATAATAACACACAATTCACCAATCCTAGTATGCAATTCTAATAATCAATACTTTCAAATAATTAAGTTAAAATAAATTATACCTCGCGTCGTCGAAAATCAGCGAAGGCTAGGGTTTCCGTTTCGTGGCTCGAAACTCGAATTCGGCACCTAGCGGCATCCGAAGTCCGATCAGATTGGACCGGGTGTGTTTGGTGAGATGATCCGGTGAATTTCCCACAAATCCAAATTTTCGGCTGTTCCGGTGGTTTTCCGGTGACTGTCGGCAGTTTTTCGGCAGATTCCGGCGGTTTTCTGGTGGTGATTCGGGACGGGGCAATCAGGGGGTCTATCGGCACCAGCTCGACGAGCTTGGTCTGATGGTGGTGTCATACAAGGTAGCCGGGGCGGCGATGGCTGTCGGCGGTGGCGTCGAAAATGGGTGGCAGCGGCAGCGTGCTCCGGTCAGGGCTGCAGCTTGCCTCGACAACGGTCGGGATGATGGGGGAAACGTCGGCAACGGCGAGGGGTGAGACTCGTGGTCACAGTGGCCGCGACGGCGACTAAACGGCGGCAGAATCCGGCCCGGAGTGCCGACGGCCGAGGCAGCCTCGTGGCATCGCGGCGGCGCGCTGGCAGGCGATCGGTGGCCGGGGTTGGTCGTGGCGGCACGGCAAGGCAGGGGGTGTCGATCGGTGGCAGCGCGACGTCGGCGGCGGTAGCACACAACGGCGAGGGTTTGGGGAGGCTAAGTGTCGGGAGGGAGAAAAATACCCTCAATGGCAGTTTCGTAATTAAGTATTGACTCGATTCCTACCCGAGTCAAAATAATAACTAGTTCGTAATAAATTCTAAAAAAATATAGAAAATATGGAAAAATCCCATAAAATAAAACAAAGACAACAACATGTAAATGGCATGCTCTATAACTAATAACCCACCCGAATATAATCCAACGAGTCCTAATGCGTTATTCGGCCTAAAACTATTCTACGATCAAAAAAAAAAACAATCAATACTGTATACCTCCATATAATTGATAATCCATTTTTCATCATCTTTTAGACGTTATCATCATACACTTGAGCATACATGACCCCCATCGCTCATAACTCAAAGCTGGCCTCAACTCAGCTTGCGGTCCATGAAGCTGACTCGACTCGAACCAACGGTTGAACCGACTGGTTCACTCCTGTAAAACTCTGACTCAAGTCACTGGTTGTTACAACTTTCCCTCCTTAGAAAAATTTCGTCCTCAAAATTTTAACCAAGGAAGTTTCAACCATGTTCCTCATCTAAATGTTCATGTTGGCGTAGTACCTGATTGTGATGCTGGTTGCTCGAACAACTCCGGGTATCGTTGCCTCATCTCATCTTCTCGTTCCGACGTAGCTTCTTCATCTCCTCGTCGGGTTCATTGCACTCATACTAGGGGAACTTCTTTTCCACGGAGAATCTTCACTCTTCAGTCCACGATTTGGACTGCATCCTCTGGGTACGTCAAGTCCGGTTGCAGCTCTACCTCTTTGAAGCTGACAACATGAGAGTTGTCAGGGTGATACTTCTTCAACATTGACACGTGGAAGACATCATGCACAGCTGATAGGTGATGAGGCAATGCTAGCCTATATGCCACTGGTCCAATGTGCTCAATCACGTTAAAGGGTCCAATATAGCGCGGACTAGTTTCCCTCGCGTCCCGAATCTTGTGTTTCCCTTAGTCGGAGAGACCTTCAGGAGAACGTGATCTCCTAACGTGAAATGAACCTCATGTCTGCGCTGATCTACGTAACTCTTTTGTCTATCTTGAACTGACCTCATTCTTCTTCTAATCCTCATTACCACTTCTTGTGTCTGCTGGATCATTTCTGGCCAAAGTACCACTGGTTCGCTGCCCTGCACCCAACACACTGGGGATCTGCATGGTCTGCCATACAGTGCTTTGAACGGTGCCATTCCAATCGTGGGCTGATAGCTGTTATTGTAGGAGAATTTCACCAGAGATAGGTGTTCTTCCCAACTCCCTCCGAAATCCAGGATACATGCGCGAAGCAAGTCTTCCAGGTTCTGTATGGTTCTTTCCGTCTGTTTGAGGATGGAAAGCTGTGCTGAATCTCGATTCTGTGCCCATAGCTGCCTGAAAAGCCTTACATAATTGCGATGTGAACCTTGGATCCCTGTCTGATATGATCTCCCGTGGTATGCCGTGTAACCTGACTATCTGATCTCTGTACAGCGTAGCCAATGTGGTCAGTGGGTAATCCATCCAGATTGGTATGAAGTGTACGCTCTTTGTAAGTTGATCCACTATGACCCATATCGCATCCTTTTGTTGGCGGGTCTTAGGTAAACCAACTACAAAGTCGTAAGCTATACTCTCCCACTTCCACTCTGGGGTTTCCAACGGTTGTAGCATTCCACCTGGACGTACATGCTCGGCTTTCACTTGCTGGCATACCAAACATCTAGCCACTGTATCATATACTTCTCTCTTCATTCCTGGCCACCAATAGGTTTTTCAGACATAGTGGTACATCTTCACTCCACCTGGGTGTACTAAGCATCTCGACGTGTGAGCTTCGTGAAGACTAGTACTTCGAAGTCTGGGATACTCTGGAACATTAGGCACGAATAGTCGGCCTCTCAATCTGACTAATCTGTCTGTATCCCTGGCCAACTCCTGATGTGTTCCGGGTTCCAACAACTGCTTCAACTGCGGATCTGCCTCCATGTGCATTCTGAATCTACTCAAGCACGCTTGGCTGAATCGTAAGTCACGCCATCATCCCAACTAAATGTCTCTGTCTCGTAGTGTGCTCGGTCACTGACAATGCTGCTAATCCTGCGGTGTACAAGAATCCTGGCTTCCTACTCAATGTATCGGCTACCATATTCGCTTTGCCCTCATGGTATGCTGTGTCGACCTCGTAATCAGCTAACATCTCCAACCATCTCCTCCGTCTGCTATTCAGATCCTTCTGCGTGAAAATATATTTCAGACTCTGGTGATCAGTTAGAAGTCTGAAAGATGTTCCATATAGATAGTGCCTCCATATTCTGAGAGCAAATATGACTGTAGCAAGCTCTAGGTCATGCGTAGGATAGTTATGCTCATGCACCTTGAGTTGACGAGATGCATAAGCAATAACCTTATCCTTCTGCATCAAAACACAACCTAAGCCAATCCCTGAGGCATCAGTATACACTACAAAATCCTCATGTCCCTCAGGCAATGCGAGGATAGGCGCCGAAGTCAACCTCTCCTTTAGCATCCTGAAACTCCGCTCACATTTGTCTATCCATATGAATTGTTTCTCTTTCCTAGTCAGTCGCGTCAGAGGGGCTGCTATGGAAGAGAAGTCCTGAATGAACCGTCTGTAGTATCCAGCCAATCCCAGAAAACTCCGAACTTCCGTAGGTGTCTTCGGTTGTTCCCACTACACTACTGCCTCTATCTTAGCTGGATCCACTGAGATGCCTGATGCTGAGATGATGTGGCCGAGAAAATTCACCTCTAACAACCAGAAACTGCACTTCAAAAATTTCCCATACAACCTATGCTCTCTCAGTGTTTGCAACACAATCCTCAGGTGTTGCGCATGTTGTTCCCTGGATGAAGAATATACCAGTATATCATCCACAAAGACGATCAGAAACTGGTCCAAGTACGGATTGAACACTCTGTTCATCAAGTCCATAAATGTTGCTGGAGCATTAGTCAATCCAAACGGCATGACCAGAAACTCGTAGTGTCCATATCTCGTCCTGAACGCAGTCTTCGGGATGTCTTCTGCTCTAATCCTTAGTTGGTAGTATCCTGATCTCAAATCAATCTTCGAAAAGATGGCTGCTAAGCTCAACTGGTCAAATAAATCATCAATATGAGGAAGAGGGTATTTGTTCTTATCCGTTGCATGGTTTAGCATCCTGTAATCTATGCATAACCACATGCTTCCATTCTTCTTCCTCACAAATAACACCGGTGCGCCCCAAGGGGATTGCTCGGTTTGATGAATCCTTGGTCCAACAGTGTCTGTAGCTGTTCCTTTAATTCCTTGAGCACCAGAGGTGCCATCCTATACGGAGCTCTCGAAATTGGGGCTCCACCTCTCTGTCTAGTGGCAATTCAGTAATCTCCTCAGGAAATACATCTGTAAATTCACAGACCACTGGAATCTCCTCTATACTCGGTTGTTCCCCTAGTCCACTCTGCTCAGTCAAAACTAACGCTACCATCCTGATCTCGTGATGGAGGCCTTCGTAAAAATGCTCTATCCTTCTTTCTTCGGTGAACACCAAGTCTGGTGCAAATCTCTCTAGAGCTCTAAACCTAGTCTCGTATTGTACCATCGTCATGGGTCCCTGCCTCAACGTCTGGAATTCCCTTTCCTTTCTCTTCCTGATGTTTGGCAGGAAATACTTTCCATCGAATTCTGCCCTAAATTCCTCCCAAGTGATGTCCTGGGGCTGACGATGGGCAAATAGAGAATTCTGGACCGAACTCCACCATATCCTGGCTTCGTCCTGGAATGCTCCTATGATGATGCGCACTCGGTGCTCCATGGGGCATGCCATCGTGTCAAGCACACCTATGGCTGACGATATCCACAAGAATGCCTCTTCCGTGTCCAACTTTCCAAAGAAAGGTCATCCACCATTCTTCGTAAACTTTTCGTACTGCCACAGTCCTAATTTCCTCATATCCACTGATATGTTCGATCCTACTCCTTGCTCATATCGAGGAAATTGTGATCCCGTACCTGCTGGTACACCGTCAAATCGTGCATCTCCACTTCCACCTGCAGTCTGCCCGCTACCTACTACTGCGGTTCCACTGATGTCTAGTCTCATCCCCACCTGAAGTGGGGCAAATAAGGGAGTTGTCGTTGGAGTAGCCCTCTATTGCAGCGGTGGAGGATGAGGCGGCGGCAAGGGTCCGTGGAAACTACTGGCTCTCCCTGTGCCTCTTCACCTACTGTTGGTCTCTTCTCAGTTCTGGCCACAAAAAAGCTATCTGCCTGAGTTCTCTCCTGAATTCCTTTTGGCCTTGCTGCATTTGTGTCCTAAATTCTTCCTGACTCTGCAACATTTGTATCTGATCTTCCACCAACCTGGTGATCGCTGCGTCTCTCTCCTTTCGACTACTTCTGGTGTGGTAACTGTCACGACCACTGTCTCGGTCCCGGAGACTATCTCCGTCCCGACGGCTATCTCGGTGTCGACGACTATCTCGGTCGCGGTGACTGTCTCGATGATGGCTCTCACCACGTCGGCTAGCTGAAACTGGCACACTGACCTCTACTGGTGGCACGGCAGTCTTAGGTTGATTGGAGGCGGCGTCACTGTGAACAGGGCTAGGACTGTCCTGTCTGGCTACTGGAGGCGATGAGGACCTAATTTGTGTCCGGCGGGTCTGTCTCACCATCCTGCTACAAACTCCTGATCTGATCAGTTCACCATGTCACACCACCGACTCGTAAGAAAATCTGTAAACCAAAACATAAAGATAGAAAAATACCAGTCGGTACAGCGCGGAGCAGCTTTGGTACACATGTAACTTGTAACGCATCTACCATCTTAATCAACCAAGGGTTAGCTCTGATACCACTATTGGTATCAGAGAACATATGCCAAGAGTTGGTTCTGATACCATTATTGTAACCCCCATTTCGTCTCACCCATGAATTGACCCGAAAATGTCATCGGCGACCGAACCGTTCGCTAATCTAATGGGTTTGGTTAAACCGACCCGGATCTGCCCTCGGCATCTTAAGATGGGGATGCAACTATGAGATGCATGAATGAGAATAATTGGGTTCTAACGGAGTCCTACATGTATGGGATGATATGCAAACAAAACAAAACCATTCAACAAGCAAGAAATTTAAATAAAAATTCATTAATATTTACGGAAAAACGGACAAAATCTCCCCTAGAAGTGCAATGGGGCCAACCTGTCCACAACAAGGGTATATAAATATTTTATCAAACTGTGATAAAACATAACAATCTACTATAGCATTCAGTCATTATCTCTTTCGTTTTTTCTAAGCTGAGTCTGAACTCCAAGGCTCCCTACTCATTCACATCTATTTGTTCATTTCATAACAGGCAATTCATCAAGACCAAAACATTCTAATAATCATTCCCATAGCATTAAACAACCATCATTATACATTACACGCGGCAAGTACATGTGTGCGCGGTTCAGTGCTGCTCGTCTGCAGTCCCGACAGCTTTCATCGCTCGCATTCCTCACCTACATATATATAGAAAAACGGTCAGTAATGAGTGTTACCGGCCCGGAAAATAACTAATATCAATCTGGCACAGGAGAGCAAACTCTTCTGTTGAATGAAAACCATATACTTCCTCAAGAACTCTCATCAGGGCACATACGGGAGCCGTCGCCCTCGGGTCGACAGCGTCCCCTTTCTTTCTCATTCTCATACCTTGGCCATTTCTCTATCGCTTCTCACATCAAATCTCATTCCTTTCCGCCATCTGCACCTTCCATATTACTCCTGGCCTTGAGCACGAAGGCCGAGCACTCTCAGGCTGTCGCCTTTAGTACCCTTTGAAACCACAAGTCTAGACATGCGCTGCAATGCAGTACCCGTGAACCTCCACACTTCTCTGGGTTTGAGGAACTTAAAGGTGGAGTTGTCAGGATCCCTCGGGAATGAAACGGCCCGCACACCATTCCAGAGCCCACTATCGACTCACACGTGCCCACACACGGTAGTCAGATTTCCTCAATCAATCTCTCACTGAAAACGTAAAAACTATACATATATATAGGTCTACGTTGGGATTTACACAATAGGCCCGAAGGCATCGTGAGCTGGATCTGAGGTTCGAAAACAAACTCGAGGGATCTCTTCCTCGAGGGTTATTAATCCAGAAAATCGTTGGCTAAATGGCCCGAGTTAAGTGGGATCCGATAAAATGCCACTTAACTCGTCATGCACGTGATAAATCAAATACACAATAAAGTAGCGTAAAAACAGAGATCGAGTCCTAAATGGACCTGGTAGAAGCTCCAAACGGGTCCACGCGCCTAGGCGGTGAGCTCCTACACCGTACCTACACAATCAAGCTAAAAACTAACGCCCGCATGATGAATCACACATCCTATAGCATGCACACACAATCAACACAATCACGCATCAATGTTAAGCGTTTGAAATATATAATATTTACCCATGTTTTTAATATGATTTTGTTCTTCCCGGGTATAAATATTATTAATTAAGTAATATTTTACTTTATTTTTTAGTTAATTAATATTTTATTATATATGCTTAACTTTGATGTTTTAATGCAGAAAAAGATGAATAAATTAAGCTTTGGATTTGATTGGTCATGACACTTGGTGCCACCCAATGGCTACAATGTATGGTGTTCAATGGAGTCGAACAGTTGGAAACTTAAAGGGACATTATAATTAATTAGATTACGTCGATTTATGAACACCCTCTTCGAATTCTTGTATCTCCACTTCTATATAAAGGGGTGGTCATTTGTTGTTGATCATATCTCATCTCTTGGCTTCAGAGTGTAGTGAAAGTAGTAGTTTTAGTTTTGTAATTACTTTTACTTTTATAATAAAAATTAGTTTCTTCTTTATAATGTTTTCTATTTTTATTATGGAATAGTCTCTTATTTTCGTTCTAGAGAAGAATAGAACTTAACATGATTTAATTGAATTTATTTCAAGCTTTTACTCTTTTATTCAATCGTATTGTTTGAATTATCATATTCTTAATGCTAAGAATAGATTGATCACCTATTTCTTAGATCATGAGGTTTAATTAGATTTCGGGAGAAATTAATTAGATTAGTCATTGATAATTCATCATACGACGAGTCTTTTGACTTGTTTGTCGTTTTGGTCGGAAGATACACAACACCGTATGCGGTTGTAAGGCAATTCTTAATGCATTATTTTGTTGATTAATCAATTATCACCGGGAGGTAGAAATTGAGGCAAAATAATAGAAGCATGAAGGAGCGGGAGCCACCATGTCATATATAATTATCCTAGATCGACAATCCGAGGGAATAAAAGATAAGAGTAAGATTTGATGAAGATTAAATTCATGTTAATGGAAATTCGACTCTAGAACGAGTTTTATAATTTTAACTTCGCCTTTAATTTGAAGATATTACTTAGATTTAGTTAAGTTGGTTGTCTTTGTTTTGTCCTTCATTTTATTCTCTTTAATTAAGTTAAGGAAATTCATCTCCTTGTGGGACGATACTCAATGTTATCATTATATTACTTGTTTCGACTATGTATACTTGCATGTCACTGAAAATAGTCTAACAAGTTTTTGGCGCCGTTGCCGGGGAGACCAAATTTTCTTAAGTTAATTTAGGATTAGAATTTTGAGTGTTTTTTTTTCTTTATAGATTTTAGTGTCTGATTATATTTAAAAACAAAGAAAAAAATAAAAGAAAATAAAAACTATATCATTGTCGTCTTCCTTCTATTATTTATTATCATTTGTTTATTAGTACGGTCACCCTTGTCTTCTTGTGATTCAAAGATTGAAAGGACTTTGAGAAACTTGTGTGCTGCTGGAAGAAGAGCACAAGAACCAATAGAGGAAGAAGCCATGCATTCATGGAGGACTACCGGAGTTTTAGAATTAGATGCACTTACTGCTTTATCTGCTCAGGTCAGTGCTTTAACTAATGAAGTTCAAATTCTTAATATACAGAGACAGGTTAAGGCTGTAGAACCAAGGTGTGAATGGTGTGGACAAGGACATTCTACAGGTCAATGTACAACAGATCAAGTTAATTACGTAGGCAACTATAATTGGAACAACAATCCCTATTACAACACCTACAATGCGGGCTGGTGCAATAACCCCAATTTTTCATGGAATAATTCTTCACAATCGGTTGTTGTCCCCAATAATCCACCACCACCATCACAGCATTATCAACCCCCTTCACTATCTTTTCAGCAACAACAACAACCAGATTTGGTCCAAATGTTCAATCTACCATGCAACAAACTATGCAACAATTTATGCAGAATCAGCAACAACAACAACAACAGTTTATGCAACAAGTTATGGTGCAATTAAACAAGGAACCAAGTGAGCGACCCAAGGGTGTACTTCCTAGCCAACCAGAACAACCAAGGAATGATGGTCAAGAGCATTGCAAAGCTATAACAACCCAGAGTGGTATTACTTTACAGGAACCATTTCAGCCAAATGAAGTTAAGGAAAAAGATGAAAAACCAAATAACAAAAATGAACTCAATACATTGGTTAGCTTACTCGGATGCAAAGGGGATCAGTTTAGTAATTCATTACATAAATCCATAAATTCTCTTTGTGAAGAAGATATTGATGTGGATGAGATGGTTAAAGTATTAGATTCACAACCAATTTTGCCTCAACGATTCAAAGTTATGGAAACCTCAGATCTACCATTCCACAAATTGCTGCCATCAATTGAAGTACCACTTATTTTAGAGCTAAAGCAACTTCCAAAACATCTCAGGTATATTTTCTTAGGGCTTGATGACACTCTTCCTATTATTATATCTTCAGAGCTAACTATATTGCAGAAAGAGAAGCTGATTAGAATATTAAAAGATCACAAGTCAGCTATTGCTTGGACTATAGCAGACAAACATGGCATCTGGTGTGGTTGCTGGTCATTTTCTCCTGGACAAAAGTTTTTTCCACATGGTGCAATTGAAATTAAGACTGAACAAAGGGATCGATCATTTAAAGTCAATAAAGAATGGGTCAAGTGCAAATTCAATTATTTATGATAATCATCCACCGACTAATTGATATGAGGGAGTTCTCTTTCACTTCTTTTTCTTTATTTTTATTTTTGAGGACAACGTTTAGTTTAAGTTTGGGGGTGATGCCTTAATTTTATGCATATTGTTCATGCTTGACTCATGTTTAGATTTAGATATACAATATATATAGTGTAGTTTAGTATAAAAATTTTATTATGCAATGGTATTTTAGTCTCTTGGTTCAATGATAGATACATGTGAATTAGTCTTACCTTTCTTGGGAAAACTTGATTAATTGATATGAGGGATGAACTGAGTAAAAGATTACATTTGAGAGTTGGTTCTCTACCTTATAATATTTTCACAATCCTTTGGTTTAGATGATTTCAATGAATGTTTTGCAATAAGGATTGTACATGATGGTCATGACTTTTAGAATTTGCCCTAGCGACTTTCGAGGCGAAATATTTGGTTTGCCATGTTGATGGAAAATGATATAGGCATTTCTTTTTGATGAGTCTGGGCCTTTCTTCAAGCCTACCTAATATGAATTATCCTCTGTACACAATTTCATGGCCTTTATTATACATATTTGTTTGATTACCCTTATTTTAGCCTTGGCCTTTTTATTGAAAATATATCTTGCTGTTTGAGTCCTAGCACCCTAGTGTTTTGAATTCATTCTAAATTCTAACAGGGATGAAACTTTGAATAGTATAGAGGGAAGGCATTTCTTGTCATAGAGCGGTGATTAAAAAGATAATGTGGATTTTATTGGTACTTTGCTTTGTAAAAAAAAAGAAGAAAAACAAAGAAAAAGAAGAAAAGAAAAAGATGAGGCAATGATCCTCCACCAGTAAACACAAGATGAAGCAATAGTCTTCCACTGGTTTGAAATAAAAGGAAAAAAGAAAAAGTAGCAGGTAGCCAATGGAAAATCAAAGCAAAGTTAATTCTTATATTGGGTCAAGTCGATACTACATTTAAGGAAGTTTGTGTCATATTGATACGGTGTTTGGGGATTTGCTAATCATGTATGTTAGGATTTAGAAAGGATTTTTAATTCTAGGGTGCATATTAGCCTCTGATTTTTCTATCTTGTCTATCCTATTTTTGGTCCCTAGCCCCTGGCCCCGTTACAACCTATAAAGACCTATTGATTCCATTAATTTGGCATTGCCTACATTAGTGGAGATGGGAGCGAAAGGTGAACATATTTAAGCATGTGCTTGATTGTATTCTCTTGGTTGCAGATGAGAATGATAAGCCAATGGATTATCTTACACACACACACGAGAGCTTTCTTTCGGATGTGATTGATGAAAGGGAATTTCTAATTTGATTGACATCTTGTTGTCTCTGGATAGTTTGATTAAGAATCATATGAGAATATAATGGGGACTAAGTATTTTTGTGTAGTAAAATTTTCTTTGTTATGATATTTTGCTCGGGACGCGCAAAAGTTTAAGTTTGGGGGTGTGTTAAGTGTTTAAAATATATAATATTTACCCATGTTTTTAATATGATTTTGTACTTCCTGGGTATAAATATTATTAATTAAGTAATATTTTACTTTATTTTTTAGTTAATTAATATTTTATTATATATGCTTAACTTTGATGTTTTAATGCAGAAAAAGATGAATAAATTAAGCTTTGGATTTGATTGGTCATGACACTTAGTGCCACCCAATGGCTACAATGTATGGTGTTCAATGGAGTCGAACAGTTGGAAACTGTAAAGGGACATTATAATTAATTAGATTACGTCGATTTGTGAACACCCTCTTCGAATTCTTGTATCTCCACTTCTATATAAAGGGGTGGTCATTTGTTGTTGATCATATCTCATCTCTTGGCTTCGGAGTGTAGTGAAAGTAGTAGTTTTAGTTTTTGTAATTACTTTTTCTTTTATAATAAAAATTAGTTTCTTCTTTATAATGTTTTCTATTTTTATTATGGAGTAGTCTCTTATTTTCGTTCTAGAGAAGAATGGAACTTAACATGATTTAATTGAATTTATTTCAAGCTTTTACTCTTTTATTCAATCGTATTGTTTGAATTATCATATTCTTAATGCTAAGAATAGATTGATCACCTATTTCTTAGATCATGAGGTTTAATTAGATTTCGGGAGAAATTAATTAGATTAGTCATTGATAATTCATCATACGACGAGTCTTTTGACTTGTTTGTCGTTGTGGTCGGAAGATACACAACACCGTATGCGGTTGTAAGGCAATTCTTAATGCATTATTTTGTTGATTAATCAATTATCACCGGGAGGTAGAAATTGAGGCAAAATAATAGAAGCATGAAGGAGCGGGAGCCACCATGTCATATAATTATCCTAGATCGACAATCCGAGGGAATAAAAGATAAGAGTAAGATTTGATGAAGATTAAATTCATGTTAAGGGAAATTCGACTCTAGAACGAGTTTTATAATTTTAACTTCGCCTTTAATTTAAAGTTATTATTTAGATTTAGTTAAGTTAGTTATCTTTGTTTTGTTCTTCATTTTATTTTCTTTAATTAATTTAAGGAAATTCATCTCCTTGTGGGACGATACTCAATGTTATCATTATATTACTTGTTTCGACCATGTATACTTGCATGTCACTGAAAATAGTCTAACAATCAACCATCACACATCAACCTATATCAATTCTAGCAAGTCTACTTAGGCTAGTTTGCATTAGATCATGATCATTACCTAGTTACCCTAATTAGTTTCTTAGCCTCCATTTTTAACACCCCTTAATCAAACAAATTTCATATTTTATCCTTAATCAAATATACATTTATATATATTATTATAACACACAATTCACCAATCCTAGCATGCAATTCTAATAATCAATACTTTCAAATAATTAAGTTAAAATAAATTATACCTCGCGTCGTCGAAAATCGGCGACGGCTAGGGTTTTTGTTTTGTGGCTCGAAACTCGAATTCGGCACCTAGCAGCGTTCGAAGTCCGATCAGATTGGACCGGGTGCGTTCGGCGGATGATCCATCAAATTTCCCACGAATCCAATTTTCTGGCAGTTCCGGCGATTTTCCGGCGAGTGGTCAGCAGTTTTCCAGCGGATTCCGGCGGTTTTCTGGTGGTGATTTGGGACAGGGCAATCAGTGTGTCTATCGGTACCATCTCGACAAGCTTGGTCTGATGGTGGTGTCAAACAGGGTAGCTGGGGCGGCGATGGCTGTCGGTAGCTGCGTCGAAAATGGGTGGCGGCGGCGGCGTGCTCTGATCGGGGCTGCAACCGGCCTCGATGGGGGTCGGGATGATGGGGAAACGTCGGCGACGGCGAGGGGTGAGACTGGTGGTCACAGAGGTGGCGATGGCGACTGAACGAGCGGTAGAATCCGGCCCCGAGTGGCGACAGCCGAGGCGGCCTCATGGCGTCGCGACGGCGCGCTGGCAGGCGATCGGTGGCCGGGGTTGGTCGTGGCGGCATGGTTACGGCACGGCAAGGCAGGGGCGTTGATCGGCGGCAGTGCGGCGTCGGCGGCGGCAGCGGCAGCACACAACGGTGAGGGTTTGGGGAGTGTAAGTGTCGGGAGGGAGAAAAATACCCTCAATGGCAGTTTCGTAATTAAGTATTGACTCGATTCCTACCCGAGTCAAAATAATAACTAGTTCGTAATAAATTCTAAAAAATCTAGAAAAATATGGAAAAATCCCATAAAATAAAACAAAACACAACAACATCCAAATGACATGCTCTATAACTAATAACCCACTTGAATATAATCCAACGAGTCCTAATGCGTTATTCGGCCTAAAACTATTCTACGATCAAATAAAAATAACAATCAATACTGTATACCTCCATATACTTGATAATCCATTTTTCATCATTTTTTAGATGTTATCATCGTACACTTGAGCATACATGACCCTCATCGCTCATAACTCACAGGTGGCCTCAACTCAGCTCGCGGTCCATGAAGCTGACTGGACTCGAACCAACGGTTGAACCGACTGGTTCACTCCCGTAAAACTCTGACTCGAGTCACGGGTTTTACACAATTTCTAATCTCAGAATGAATTGGGAGACCATGACTAATCTCAAAATGAATTGGGAGACCACCTAATCTCAGAATGAGCTGGGAGAGACCACCTAATCTCACAATGAGCAGGGAGATGACTTTTACTAATCTTAGCATGACCTGAGAGACAAATTACTAATCTCAGAATGACTTGAGAGATAATTCCTAAAGACTTGTGTAATAACAATAATAAAAAAGGGTGAAATGATAATAGGTATTATATTGACTTGTTTAATTTAATTATGCGGACGCGGAATTGCCTCCGCAGGTGAGCAGCATTGGACTAAAGAATAGAAGTGTGGTTGGTGGTTCTTTTACCAACCTAGGTATGGTGAATCAATAATAAAAATTGGACTTCCTTATTATTCTCTTGTGTTATAAATGTGGCTATGGGAAATGGTCTGAGACTGTGGTACAGTTATTTTACCTATTATCATATGCATCAGAACATGTTTTATTTTTACAATATATAAATTCTAGACTTATTTGCAGTATGAAAATTATATTTTTAAGTAACACCCGGTTTGGTTCAGGCGGGTCATTACAAATGGTATCAGAGCAACCTGGTTACGTGTTAGATGGTGGGCTGGACTACTGGATTAGGGACATTGGCTAGGCTGCCAGTCACAGGCCACAATGAGGTCGTGGGATGGGGCAAGTAAAGGGCCAAGGGTAGGAATTTCAGGGACAAAATTTCCTAAGGTGGGTGGATTGTGAGATCCCTCAACTTAGCCCCACATCTAATACCTACTGGGAGAAGATCTTGTTTATAAGTGAGAATGGACTATATATCTTTAACTTAAGTTAACCATTTTAAAGAAATGACTTAGGCCCATTATGTTGCACTTTGGGTAGGGTCGTTACAAATGGTATCAGAGCCTGGTTTCCCACAAGCTCACATTTTATGGCTCAAGTACCTTGTTGAAAAGTTCAGTAATTATCTTTTCCTAATGTTTTATGTTATTAATTAACAAGTGCATTGGCTAATAAACCTAAGTCATAACTGGAAAAAAACGAACCATGATGGTTCAACGTTTCAGATGGCAGGCACTCGTAGACAAGCAAACCGATGTGCACAGTCAAATTCAAACATAGAGAATGTGTTGGCCCAGATCTTGACGGCCGTACAGAAACTAGCATAGGTTTCTAAAAATACAAATTATCTGGTTCAAAATATTGTTCAGCGGTTACTGGGAGTGGTAGCGGGGAATGGAGCCTCAAACTCAGCAGCGAGTCCCAGAATCACCCTGGATGGTGGTCAGGGAAGTGCCCAAGGGTGGGCAGGGTCAGCAGACCTGGGCGAGCAAGGAGAGCATCCAATACCCAATGCCAACTATAGTCCGACAAGTGGTGCTGCCAACTATTGATGACAGTGACTGTTACACTGTGAAAAAATTCAGGAAGAATGGAGCTGAAGTATTCATTGGAGGGATCGATCCAATGAAGGCGGAGAGCTAGATTGACATTACCGAAAAAGTGTTTCGGGCTGTGTCTGTGCCCCACCGTCATCAAGTGAGATTGGAACATGCATGCTTCAAGAGGAAGCATCTTACTGGTGGAAATCCGTGGAGAAAACCACTTTCTATGAACGTGAGATTTCTTTCATCATGTGGGCAGAATTTGTGGCAGCTTTCAATGGACAATATTTTCCACAGCTCGTTGTCCAGAAGAAAGCACTAGCATTTGCTAATTCGGTTCAGGGGGAGGATTCGGTCTGGGAATATGTGTACTCCTAGACAAACTTCCAGGGTTACCTCCTAAGCAGGCAGTGGAGTTTGCCATTGACCTAGCACATGGAACAACACCAATTTCTAAAGCACCATACACCATGGCTCCAGCAGAACTCAAGGAGTTAAATAGGCAACTAGAAGAGTTGTTGCATGTAGGCTTCATCCGATCAAGTACTTCACCCTAGGGAGCCCCTGTTCTTTTTGTGAAGAAGAAAGATGGATCACTTCGGCTGTGTATTGATTATCGAAAAATCAATCAAGTGACAGTCAAGAATCGGTACCCCTTACCGAGGATTGATGACTTGTTTAATCAGCTAAAAATAGCTGGAATATTTTCTAAGATAAACTTGCGGTATGGTTATCACCAATTGCGAGTAAAGGAGTCAGACATATAAAAAACAGCTTTTCAAACTCGGTATGGACATTATGAGTTTCTGGTTATGCCTTTTGGTCTGACAAATGCACCAGCGGCATTTATGTTACTCATGAACACAATATTCTACACATACCTGGACATGTTTATTATCGTATTTGTGGATGACATTCTGGTCTATTCAAATAATGAAGAAGAACATGTGAAGCACCTGTCTATTACTCTTCAAGTTCTGAGAGAACATCAACTGTTCGCCAAGCTCTCAAAGTGTGACTTATGGATGAGGGAGGTAAATTTCCTTGGTCATATTGTCTCAAAGGCTGGAATTGCAGTGGATCCATCAAAAGTGAAAGCAGTCACTGATTGGCCACAACCTAAGTAAGTCACTGATATCAGAAGCTTCCTTGGTTTAGCGAATTACTATAGGAAATTCATTAAAGACTTCTCAATGAGTAATATAATCACTGTAGTAATTAATTAGTGATAAGTAGTTCGTGTACTATAAATTATTAAGTCGAATGGTTATAAGTAATTAATAAAATAAATATTTTACCTTTACCATATTAAATTTAATATTTGGTAAACAAAGTGATTATTTTAATAACGAGTCAGTAATATAGAAAATAGGTTATTAAACTATAGTCGGGTAGAAATTACAAGCGTCGGACCTAAATAGCATAATGAAAATAAATAAAGTTTGAAATTTTATAGAGTCAAATAAATTAAAATAATTGTATTAATAATATTTATGAATTAAAATAATACAAATTATTTTAAATAATTTGATTGAATAACTTAATTAATTAAATTGCTGTAAATAATAGTAGCGATTAAAATTTATAACCATCAACTAAATCATCAAGAACATGATTAAGTAATTTTCACTGCAAAGGAAAAATTAAATACTTGTTTATTAGTAATAATTATTTTATCAACTGTTAGGTATTAATTATGATTTAGATAATTAATATAAAATGTAAAGTAGGACTTAAATGATTATATCACATGAAGTATAGAAGTCTGGTTGGTGGTTTTTTTACCAACCTAGGTATGGTGAATCGATAATAAAAATTGGACTTCCTTATTATTCTCTTGTGTTATAAATATGGCTATGGGAAATGGTCCGAGACCGTGGGGCAGTTATTTTATCTATTATCATATGCAGCGAAACATGTTTTATTTTTACAATTTATAAATTCTAGACTTATTTGCGGTATGAAAATTCACATTCTGGAATTATTTACCATGCTACGATTCATGTTCTTGGAATATTACTATTACATCAATTATATTTTTAAGTAACACCCAGTTTAGTTGGGGCAGGTCGTTACACCAAAGCTGCTCACTTGCGAAGGCAATTCCGTGTTAGTGATAAAACTACTAGGCCGCATAACTAAATGAAACAAGTCAATAAAATCCCAAATATTGTTTCAAGAGACTTTTAGTTGTTATGAGCCTATATTGAGCTTGTTATATACTGGGAGGGGTGGCCACCCCATCGAGCTACCATCCCATGCATGCACACACACGCTACGTGGCCCACGACACGTAATTACCGATATTTGCGATTGATTCACCTTCTCGGTATCATAAGTACATAATGAGCCTACTGCGCCCTGTCATCCCTTTTGGCCTGGGGGAAGGTATTCAATCTTTCAGGGGGTGCTACCTTGCGTTCCAGAGCATGGTGGTCAATACTCAAATCTACCAAGACTCCCACATAGTAATTTTAAATGTGCGGCCCCATGCCGGACTGAGTCAATTCCTTGACCTTGATTGCGTTCTAGTGCATGGTGGTCAAATCTAGGCTCTGGCTGACCAGGGCTGCCAACAAGGGAAAATACAACATTTTAAATAATTATACGGACGTGGATATTTCGAACTCACACCTGCGACCAACGGTCCGAATCTGAACGAGAACATAAAATTAGACATAAGTATAATTTTATTCGAGTAGGAATGCATGCAGATAAATGTCTAATATATATATAAATATATATATATATATTAAAATTGTTGACAACATAACATGTAACAATTCAAAAATATTAAATATTAAATTGTCAACAAATCTAGTGAGATAATTAATTATTCATGTGTTATAATCATTTAAGTCCTACTTTACATTTTAAATTAATTATCTAAATCATAATTAATACTTAACAATTGATGAAATAATTATTAACTCATAAACAAGTATTTAATTTCCCTTTGCGGTGATAATTACTTAACCCCGATCTTGATGATTTAGTTTACGGTTATAATTTCTAATCGCTAATATTATTTATAGCAATTTAATTTATTAAGTCATTCGATTAAATTATTTAAAATAATTTGTATTATTTTAATTCATAAATATTATTAATACAATTATTTTAAATTATTTGGCTCTATAAAGTTTCAAACATTATTTATTTTCATTATACTATTTAGGTTCGACGTTTGTGATTGCTACTCGACTATAGGTTAATAACCGATTAAAATTATTATTTGTAAAGATTTATTATGAGTTATTATTATTATTATTATTATTTTTAACTCGAGTCAGTATCGAGTTAGGTGTTATTTACGAGTTGGTATTATTATTTAACTTGAGCTGTGTCGAGTCGAGCATTATTTACCAGTTTGCCACCCAAGGGAATTTTCTTCTTCATCTTCTTCCCCTAGCGCCATCCTCTATTCCCGAGTACAGTCGCCCTCTAGCCACTGCTGGCGATCATGTCCGGCCGCCGTCAATCATCGCCACCCAGCCCTGCCGTGCCGTTGCGGTGTCACCCCGGTCGACCTCGGCCGCTTTCCTGCCACCGTGATGCTGGCATTGCCACACCAGCGACGTGTTCGCGTCGCCGATTCCTCCGCCGGCGAGAGTTGCCACCTCAATTGGGTGGTCGCCTAGACACCCCCAATCCCCTTTCGACCTTCCCTGGCCAGATTGGAACCCATCGCCAACCAGGACGGCCTAATTTCTTTACCCACTGCCGTCAGCTCTATTTTTTTGCTGTCGTCACCTCTGTTCTTGTCATTTTCTACCCTAGGCTGGCATCCACACATGTAAGATCGACCATACACTGATCAACGAAGAGAGTAGGATCATCTTCTGATGTAGGAGCGACCGTCGCCACTCAATCCCGATGAAGCTTTGCCTGTTCTTGCCCATCTCGCCGAACAGGGGCACACCTTTTGAACTTCTTATAGATGCTCAAGTTGTTACACACTTATTTTTCTTGCAGACACTCAGACTATTACACACTGGACACACTTACTTCGATCTGCCTTCCTATGACTTATTTATAGCACTGGACCTTACAAGACTTTTAATAACATTGTATAAGGTGGATACATCCGAATCCGATATATTCAGATTTCAACAAAAGTAGTAAAATATTTTTTAAAAATCTGCTAGGTTACGTCTGTCACGTGGAGCATAAGTTTTACCGAAAGTAGAATGCACCGAATCTTCTTTAATTAGTATCAGGTGACGTGGAGTACAGATAAGGTTCATCGAACCACCCAGAATATTCTTTAGTTGTCATCAAGATGAATTCCATTTTCATCACTATCATATAGATCGTCTTTGTCTTCGTTATGGTTATCTTCAGTTTCACCTTCATAATCTTCATGATTATCACCACCTTCTTCACTGGGAGTGGCAACATAAGGAACGATGCCATAGCCATGATATTGAGGATACTGATTTTGACATTCTCCTTCAACAATATCAGAATGCTTGATTTTTGAAGATTCTTCGGAAAAGAGGGGTCTAATTTCCAAGTGATTTGGTGCCCTAATTTGGAGAGTTCTTCCTTCTGTCATTAAATTGGAGTGGTACCATAATGGTTGAAATTTTCTTCAACTTTGTGTTTCCAGAAATAAATAAAAGTCAATATTGTTTATAAACTTCATATCCACTGGAGGAGTATTGTAGAGAGAAGCATCTTGAAGAGGAACTAGAAAAATTTCATGCTTCGCTGGCTCTTCTGTTAATCCATAGCACTTGGGTGGAATAGAATAAAATTGGGCTTGCACTGATTTTGACACTATAATATTTCCAATAACAATCTGCACTTTTTCTCTGAAATGAATGTTTCTTCTGGTTTATGAAAGATTATATAATCTTTCATACCTTGATCTAGTAATTCCATCAACTTTTCTTTAGGTAAGTTGTAGTGTCCCATACAATCTAAGCCTTTAAGAATCCTATTAGAGAATCCATAAAATACATAAATTCCTGAGTAACATTCAGCCCGCTATACCAGTGATTGATATGGCAAGATAATAAGAAATTTTGAAGTTTTATCATATTTTCATAGAATGCTTTCTTGGCCTTTTCAGCAATAATCACTTCTAGCTCAGGACAGGCTTCAAACAGAGGTCTGAGAGTAGAACAAGTAAGCTGAAGGTTTTTTAGTCGTACTCTTAAAGCATCAATGTCTCTGTTCAAATTGGGAAGACCTTTCTTTCTAAATCTTTCCAAAGTGAAGTTGACTTCTGCTAGGGTTTCTTGTAATTTTCTGATTTCTTTATTCTTCTGAGGAGTTGTAGCTGCAAATCCAAAATTTCATCTTCTCTTTCTTTTACTTTTCCAAACCTTTGGTGTTGGCTTCTTTTATTTTGATCAATTCAGGGCTGTCTTCAATAGCATAATTAAGTCTGATATGCTGTCTTGCAAATTCTGTTGCTTCTTCTAGTGAGTAGAAGCCCTTATAAACAGGCCATTCATAATTTTCTATTGCTCTTTTAACAGATGCCCGGTGTATAAATATTCCAGTCTGAAATCCTTGAGTTACTACATAATGATTGAAATGTTTTGAAAGGGGTTTTCTCTGGATTGACGCAAAGTAATGACTCAGAGCTAACAGAGTATTGTATTTACTTTCAGAGGTGTGAGAGTTCCAGAGATTGTCAAGTAAAATATGTTGACTGTCATCCAGATAATATTGAGATGGGACATTAAAAGTATTATGACTTAAATAAAACAAACTTTGGGGGTCCAAATTTGAAGACTCTTACTGGAGGTCTATGGAAATTAGTAGTAGGAACACGGTTCCTGAGACTCTCTCGATACTGTCTAACAGTTAATCGAGGTTTAGATAAAATAGTATTGGGAGATATTTCAACATTACTATTGTTAGAGCTATTATTTTAGGAGGAAGCCATATCACACCTGAAAAGAAACCGATTAAGTAATTGGTTTAAAATATCCAGTTTGATTTTTAAGGAATCATAACCCTTGATTTTTAAGGAATTATAACCCTTGTTTTTTAAGGAATCATAACTTTGAATTTTAGAGTTTTCAAACTCATAGCATAATAATATTCGAGAATCATTTTTCTCTGCAAACTGTCGAGATAAAATGTCAGCTAAAAAGTTATTTTTTCCTTTTATATGTTCAAAAGTGGTATCATAACCCATTCCTTGTATTACATTTTGAAAATTTATCCACCTTGTTTGGTTATGACGTTTACTATTTTCATTTTTTATATATTTTACAATGTTTTTACAATTAGTTCTTAAAGTAAAGCTTTTATTTAGATATAATCTAAAATGATTTATAGCATTTATTACTCCTTGTATTTCTAAATCTAAGCTTTTCTAATTATTCTTAGGGAAATTATCAGATGCGTAACTACAAATTTTTCTTCTTCTTTATTAGAATATTTATTAGGTTTTGTTAATAAAATAGCTCCCCATCCTTCTTTACTAGAATCAACTTCTATTACTTTATATTCTGATTCTAAAGGTAATTGAAGAGGTTTTATCTTAGCTATTTCTGTTTTTATTGATTAAAATGTTTTTGTCCATTTTCCCCTACTTTTCCATATAAAGGTCCTACTAATTTTGATAAATTTGGTATAAATTTTCTAGAAAAATTTAATAATCCTAGAAAGGACTGTAATTGTTTCATATTTTCCATTTTATCAGGGTAATCTAATGCTTTTGTAACTATTTGAGGTTGTAATTCTGTAGTTCCTTTGCCTATTTTAAGTCCTAGGAAATTTATATATGTTTTTCCTATTTCGGTTTTCTTTTTAGAAATAACTATTCCTGCTTTTCTATTTCGCTAAAGACTTGTTCTAAATGCTTAATATGATCTTTTATATTATTAGAAGCTACTAATATATCATCTATGTAAACAATTCAAAAATTATATGTTTTGAATAATGAATCCATAAAACGTTGAAAAATGGCTGGTGCATTCTTTAAGCCAAAAGATAAAACATTCCATTCATATAACCCTTCAGGGCAAGTAGTCCATTTTCTATCTTCTTCCTTCATATTTATTGGGTTATATCCACTTTTTAAATCAAACTTACTAAATATTTTTTTATCTTGTATTAGGTTTAAAATACTATCTTTATGGGGTAGATTATAGGCATCATCATTAGTATTATCATTTAATCTTTTGTGATTATTTACTATTCTTGCCTTTCCCCTAGTTACTTCTGCATGATTGCGAACAATGAAGGCTGGTGAACTATGCGGGCTTTTTGATCTTCTTATGAGCTTTAAGTCCAACAATTCATTTATTTGTTTTTTAAATTCTTCTATATTAGCTGGATTGTATTCTAAATTTGCGGTTATAATTATTAGATCAAGATTCTTTATATTTAATGCAAATTCATAGTTGCATTTATTTTTTCCAATGTTTTCTACTATTAAACCAATTTTTTCTAAGTTTCTCATTATAGGAAGGTTGATCATTTCTTTTTCTAGATCTTCTCCTTTTCCTATATTAAAGTATACATGTTGATTTAATAGTTGCCATGTTTCATTTTCTATTTCATGAGTAGCAGTTGCTAAAAAATCTAGTGGCGCAGGTCCACCATGCTTTGCTAGCAACTCTGATTGTTTTGGATATCTATGTGTAGGGAATTGATAAGAGTGTTTAAAGAAAATAAGACTATTATTATGAAGTATTATTCCACCACCTGCAGCTATTATGAAATTCAAGCCAAGTAAGAACTCGGAGGATTGTATATGTGCAGGAGCTACATGGATAGTAGGTAAATCATATTTAGTAGAGAATCTTCCTAAGAAATCTCTAAATTGAATAGATTTTGGTTCTATTTTGTATTCTATGGTAATAATAGTTTCATCTACACTTCGAGTGGTTATATTTTGTGAAAGTCTTGTTAAGTAATGTTGAGGTATTAAATGGAAACTTATCATACTAGTAGAACATTTAGTATCTAAGGTAGCCATTACATCAATAAAGTTGGTGTTAGAAAACCAGATCCTACATTCTAATTTTATTAAGCTTGGCTCTTTTTGGTTTGAGATTGGAATTAAGGTTTTGTCATTATGATTGTAGTCAAGACCGGAGGCTTTAAAGGCTGCTTCTTCAGCTTCCTAGATGATAAATTTTCCTTTGTCTTTGTTGGGATGTTTTCCTTCCAATAATTCTAGTCTTAAGTTAATGTAATTTATGTTTATGGCTAATTTTTCTACTCTTTCATCTAATGCTTCTAAATTTACTGATTCTGTTTTAGGTTTTAGACTAGTATCAATATTATATAATTTCTTGATACAAATAAAACAGATTTCTTGTAGACATTTTATACATTGGTGTCTTCGAATAATATCAGGGTATAATCCACACATGCTACGGGGTACACTATCACTGCCTCCTTGATGATTCCATTCATGTAAAACGTTTATTAATTCATTTATTAAAGTGTACATTATAAGAGGTGCTTTAGATTTATCAGATATAGTTACAATACTATAGACGGAGTCATCATCAAGTCTAATGATACAACTTTTTCATCTAGGTTTTCAATTAAAGCTGCTCTTTCTTTATTAAGATTTCTTTTAGGGCAGGAGTTTGCTAGATGAGATTCTTCTCCGCATATAAAACATTGACATTTTTTATTGGACACCTTTTTTACATAATTCGGTTTTATTGGTTTGTTATAATCTTTATTTTTATAAGTTCTTGATTTTCTTAAAATCTTTTTCTTAGCATATTGGGGTTTTTCTCCATATTGTTGAGGATTATATATAGTTGTCTTACATAATCTATAAGAATGCTTTCGAATTTGTTCTTGTAAGGCTATATCTTTGCATTTATCAGCTAAATACTGAAGGTAAAATTTACTCTTGGTTTTATTCAAAGTCCTTGTTGTGTTCCATATTCTTATAATCATTTTAGATTTATTTGTCTTCCTAAGTCTCCAGGTAATTTTACAAAATATTTATCACATAAGTCATCATCAAATAATTTTCCTTATTTTGATATTAAAGCTACGAAAACATTTGTAAATTGTACTATATAATAAAAATCACTTATATTTAATTGTTCTAGATTTCTAATAGCAGTACCTTGAATTAAAGTATTCTCTCTTGCTGTATCAAGATTTCTAAAACCAAACTTTGGCATGTTCCAGTGGACTTATCTCACTTTGGTATCAGAGCATAGTTAGTAAATCCTAGGACACCATAGATAATTTAAGCTATCTCAACTTAGAAATAACTAATCATCAGAAGACCTTAATTAAACTTGAAAGTTGTACTTTATGGTGTAATATTAATTATACCATATTTTAACATGAACTTCATCGGACAAATCCTCAGCTAAACAGTATAGTAGACTTACCCATAAATTTAGGAGAAAATTTATAAATCCAAGCTAAATCTATATTGATAAAAACCTCTAACTTAGATTATATTAAAGACCAAAACAAAATTATTTTAGAAAAACTATCTCTTACTCATATAAGTTCAATAAAACAGGAAATAACTTTAATAAAAGAGGACCTAAACTTTATAAAACAAGAACTAATATCTAATAATCAACCTAAACCTCCTCTAGTATCTAAGCCTTGGCGTTATTGGTAAAATGTCTTTAAAACTTCTCCCAAAAACTAATAATACTAAGGAACATACTAATGATCTAAGAATAGATGAAGTAATTGACATAGATAAAAACTTAGAAATATATAATAAAAAACAACTAGCTAATTTAAACCCTAAAATCTTATATAAAACTGGACTTTTCGATTGGTCTAAACAACATTTAAACTCCACGAGAGAAATATCTATAAGTTGTACTGGAAATGAATTGGTAAATCTTGATTTATTTCATCCCAAAACTATAAGCGAGATTGTTCATCTTAAAAATCATTACTTCATATAGAATTAATAGTAGTAGGCTTAAGAGTTTAAGTCGAACAAGGATTAGGAACTAAAACATTAGTGTTAATCTATGATGGATGCTGGAAAAACAATATGAAAAAAGCAGTAGTTGTAGGAAAAGAAGTAGATATGAATGAAGGAACTAGCTTATTATATTGTGCCCTTGATTTATTAAAATCAACAAAAGATTTTAAAAACCTCAAAATAGGTATTCAGACTAAAGGCTATGAAGAATATGATGGAGATAATTTAATATTAAGTATAACTATTCTTGGAAAATTAACAAATTCTACAAGTACACAATACCAAGTACATATGGATGGTATCATTCAATCCCTTTCATCCAAAGGAATTAAAATGATAAATCCAATGAAAATTCAAGTAGAAGAATTAGCAGGTTTAGAATGGGATTTAAGTAAACACGATCAAGAAACCATTGCTATTCTTAAACCCTCTAAAAGTATAATTTATGAAAATTCGAGAGGAAAATACTTCAATGAGATTTATAGATTATACACAAACCACAAATGATTCAGAAAGATTGGAGGAAGAAGAATCTTCTCTGGTGAATGAAGAAGTTAGTAATGAGATATATGTAAAATTAGAAGATAAATCTATAGAATGGTATAAAAATCAAATAGCTTTATTAGAAAAACCAACTCAAAATACAAAAACAAGAACCTATAGATACTTTCTGGAATAAGCAAGAGGTAAAACTTGGAGAAGAAATATTTGAATATAGGTCTTATCAATGGTTTTATCATGAAGAGAAAGATGGAGAAGATAAGTGAGGATACTATTATGGAACAATTTCTAAATGACTGTGTTCAAAATACTTTCTTAAATGAGGAAGAAACAGAACAAAAAACCAGAGAATTATTGAATACTAAAAATAACCCCTATTAGATATTAGAGAACAAATTGATAATACATTTTAGAAACATATGCTTTAGGAAAAATGAAACTAATGAAATTGAAGAAAAAGTAAAAGAAAAATATAATCTAGAATTAATTGATGCCATAGATAGAGGAACGATACCCTTTTCTGCCCTTGAAAAAGAAGAAAATCAAGTTTATATGATGGAATTAGGTGAAGCATCTAAAAAACCAAAAGAGAATTTGAAGAAATAAGGCCTTGTAGTGGTATTGAAGTAGATGGAAGAACTCTTTGGGAAACAGCTAAACGACAATATCAAGAAAATCCAAACAAATCTTATGGACTTAGAGAGCCACTGGGACATACTTTTAGTGGAAATTTACTTATAATTAAAAGATCATCCCCACAACTATGGCCAGCTGAAATTGATATATGGGAACAATGTGCAACTCAAAATTGGTTTATGAATGAACGCCAACACCTAGATATGTTTAGTTTCCTAGAAACTACTTTAGGAAATGTCATTTTAGGTATTTGGCAAAGTAAAAAAAAGAATATGCAGAACAAATAAATGCTATAAAAGCATTATGAAGAAATCCTTACAACTTTACAAGTCTAATAAGAACTATGCTTTTAGGAGTTGATCCCGCAAGAGAGAACACTTTAATTCAAGATACTGCTATTAGAAATCTAAGAACAATTAACTATAAGAGATTTTTATTATATCGTACAATTTAGAGATGATTTCGCAGCTTTGATATAAAAATAAGGAAAATCATTTGATGATGATTTATGTAATAAATATTTTGTAAAATTATTTGGAGACTTAGGAAGACAAATACATCTAAAATGGTTAGAAGAATATGGAACACAACATGGACTTGGAATAGGACAAAGAGTAAATTTTACCTTTCAGTATTAAGCTGATAAATGCAAAGATATAGCCTTACAAGAACAAATTCGAAAACATTCTTATAGATTCTATGAGACAACTATATATAATCCTTACCAAACTGGGAAAAAAACCCCTCCCACATTGGTACCAGAGCATAGTTAGTAAATCCTAGGACACCATAGATAATTTATGTTATCTCAACTTAGAAATAACCAATCATCAGAAGACCTTAATTAAACTTGAAAATAGTACTTTATGGTGTAATATTAATAATACCATATTTAAACATGAACTTCATGGGACAAATCCTCAGCTAAACAGTATAGTAGACTTATTCATAAATTTAGGAGAAAATTTAAAAATCCAAGCTAAATCTATATCGATAAAAACCTCTAACTTAGATTATATTAAAGACCAAAATAAAATTATTTTAGAAAAACTATCTCTTACTCATATAAGTTCAATAAAATAGGAAACAACTTTAATAAAAGAGGACCTAAACTTTATAAAACAAGAACTAATATCTAATAATCTACCTAAACCTTGGCGTTATAGGTAAAATGTCTTTAAAACTTCTCTCAAAAACTGATAATACTAAGGAACATACTAATGATCTAAGAATAGATGAAGTAATTGGCATAGATAAAAACTTAGAAATATATAATAAAAAATAACAAGCTAATTTAAACCCTAAAATCTTATATAAAACTGGACTTTTCGATTGGTCTACACAAGTTTTAAACTCCACAAGAGAAATACCTATAAGTTGTACTGGAAATGCAACTATGAATTTGCATTAAATATAAAGAATCCTGATTTAATAATTATAACTGCAAATTTAGAATACAATCCACCTCATATAGAAGAATTTAAAAAACAAATAAAAGAATTGTTGGATTTAAAGCTCATAAGAAGATCAGAAAGCCCACATAGCTCAGCAACCTTCATTGTTCACAATCATGCAGAAGTACCTAGGGGAAATGCAAGAATCGTATATAATTACGAAAGATTAAATGTTAATACTAATGATGATGCCTATAATCTACCCCATAAAGATAGTATTTTAAACCTAATACAAGATAAAAAAAATATTTAGTAAGTTTGATTTACAAAAATGGACATAACCAATTAAAAATGAAGGAAGAAGATAGAAAATGGACTACCTTTAATTGCCCTGAAGGGTTATATGAATGGAATGTTTTATCTTTTGGCTTAAAGAATGCACCAGCCATTTTTCAACGTTTTATGGATTCACTATTCAAAAAATATAATTTTTGAATTGTTTACATAGATGATATATTAATAGCTTATAATAATATAAAAGATCATATTAAGCATTTAGAATAAGTCTTTAGCGAAATAGAAAAAGCAGGAATAGTTATTTCTAAAAAGAAAACCAAAATAGGAAAAACATATATAAATTTCCTAGGACTTAAAATACGCAAAGGAACTATAGAATTGCAACCTCCTATAGTTACAAAAGCATTAGAATACCCTGATAAAATGGAAAATATAACACAATTACCGTCCATTCTAGGTTTATTAAATTATGCTAGAAAATTTGTACCAAATTTATCAAAATTAGTAGGACCTTTATATGGAAAAGTAGGGAAAAATGGACAAAAACATTTTAATTAAGAAGATATTAAATTAGTCCAAGAAATAAAAAGTGAAATAGCTAATATAAAACCTTTTGAATTACCTTTAGAATCAGAATATAAAGTAATAGAAGTTGATTCTAGTAAAAAAAGATGGGGAGCTATTTTATTAACAAAACCTAATAAATATTCTAATAAAGAAGAAGAAAAAATTTGTAGTTACGCATTTGGTAATTTCCCTGAGAATAATTGGAAAAGCATAGATTTAGAAATAGGAGGAGTAATAAATGCTATAAATCATTTTAGATTATATCTAAATAAAAGCTTTACTTTAAGAACTAATTGTGAAAATATTGTAAAATATATAAAAAATGAAAATAGTAAACGTCATAACCAAACAAGGTGGTTAAATTTTCAAAATGTAATACAAGGAATAGGTTATGATAACACTTTTGAACATATAAATGAAAAACATAGCATTTTAGCTGACATTTTATCTCGACAGTTTGCAGAGAAAAATGATTCTCAAATATTATTACGTTATGAGTTTGAAAACTCTAAAATTCAGGGTTATGATTCCTATAAAATCAAGGGTTATGATTCCTTCAAAATCACGAGTTATGATTCCTTAAAAATCAATGGTTATGATTCTTTAACAATCAAGTGTTACGATTCCTTAAAAATCAAACGGGATAGTTTAAACCAATTACTTAATCGGTTTCTTTTGAGGTGTGATATGGCTTCCTCCTCAAATAATAGCCCTGAAAATAGTAATGTTGAAATATCTCCCAATACAGTTTTGCCTAAACCTCGATTAACTGCTTGACAATATCGAGAGAGTCTCAAGAACTATGTTCCTACTGTTTATTTCCATAGACCTCCAGTAAGAGTCTTCAAATTTGGACCCCAAACTTTGTTTTCTTTCAGTCATAATACTTTTATTGTCCCATCTCAATATTATCTGGATGAGTGTCAACATATTTTACTTGACAATCTGTGGAACTCTCACACCTCTGATAATCTCTGGAACTCTCACACCTCTAAAAGTAAATACAATACTCTGTTAGCTCTGAGTCATTACTTTGCGTCAATCTTAGGAAAAACCCCTTTCAAAACATTTCAGTCATTATGTAGTAACTTAAGGATTTCAGACTGGAATATTTGTACACTTGGCATTTGTTAAAAGAGCAACAGAAAATTATGAATGGCCTGTTTATAAGGGCTTCTACTCACTAGAAGAAGCAACAAAATTTGCAAGACAGCATATCGGACTTAATTATGCTATTGAAGACAGCCGTGAATCATCTTTAAGATGTGCTAATCAGCTGCTATAACAATAAATTCAAGATGAAGAGCTGATCAAAATAAAAGAAGCCAACACCAAAGCTTTGGAAAAAATAAAAGAAAGAGAAGATGAAATTTCGGATTTGCAGACACAACTCCTTCAGAAGAATGAAGAGATCAGAAAATTACAAGAAACCTTGGCTGAAGCCAACTTCACTCTGGAAAGATTTAGAAGGAAAGGTCTTCCCAATTTGAACAGAGACTTTGATGCTTTAAGAGTACGACTAAAAATGCCTCAGTTTACTTGTTCTACTCTCAGACCTCTATTTGAAGTTCTGTCATATTTTCATTAAATGCTTTCTTGGCCTTTTCAACAATAATCACTTTTAGCTTAGGATTTTATGTTCTCGTTCAGATTAGGATCGTTGGTCACAACTGTGACTTCTAAATGTCTAATATATATATTAAAAATATTGACAACATAACATGTAAGAATTCAAAAATATTAAATATTAAATTCTCAACAAATCTAGTGAGATAATTAATTATTCATGTGTTATAATCATTTTAGTCCTACTTTACATTTTAAATTAATTATCTAAATCATAATTAATACTTAACAATTTATGAAATAATTATTAACTCATAAACAAGTATTTAAATTCCCTTTCCGGTTGATAATTACTTAACACCGATCTTGATGATTTAGTTTACGGTTATAATTTCTAATCGCTAATACTCTTTATAGCAATTTAATTAATTAAGTCGTTCGATTAAATTATTTAAAATAATTTGTATTATTTTAATTCATAAATATTATTAATAGAATTATCTTAAACTATTCGACTCTATAAAGTTTAAAACTGTATTTATTTCCATTATACTATTTAGGTTCAACACAGTGATTGTTACCCGACTATAGTTTAATAACCCATTAAAATGATTATTTTTAAAAATTTATTACGATTTAATATTATTATTAAAATTTTTTTAACTCGAGTTGGTATCGAGTCAGGTGTTATTTACGAGTTGGTATTATTATTTAACCGAGCTGTGTCGAGTCATACATTATTTCCAAGTTTGCCACCAAAGGTAATTTTCTTCTTCGTCTTCTTCCTTGGCGCTATCATCTGTTCCCGACTGTAGCTGCCCTCCAGCCGCCACCAGCAATCATCTCCAGTTGCCGTTAATCATCGCCGCCCAACCCTGCCATTCTGTTGCGGTGTCACCCCGATGGACCCCGACCGCTTTCCACTAGTCGTGATGCCGGGGATTGTCACATCAGCGACGTGTTCGCGTCACCGATTCCACCGCCGGCGAGCGTTGTCGCCTCAATTGGCTGGTCGTCTTGACACCCTCGATCCCCTATCGACCTTCCCCGGCCAGATTGGAACCCATCGCCACCCAGGACAGCCTAATTTCTTTACCCACCGCCGTTGCCTCTGTTTTTTTGCCACCGTCACCTCTGATCTTGCTATTTACCACCCTAGGCCGGCATCCACACATGTAAGATCGACCATACACTGATCGACGAAGAGAGTAGGATCATCTTCCGACGTAGGAACAACCGTTGCCACTGATTCATGGTGAAGCTTTGCCTGTTATCTCGCTGAACAGGGGAAACTTGTCAGCCATGGATCTCAGTCATGTAAAAATTAGTTTGTTTTCTTATTGATTTAAAACCTTAATCCTCACAATTATCAATTAAGATTAGTATAATTTTTTATAACAACTTATAACATTAAAATCAACTATTATTAAAGAGATCATGATATCCACCGACAACAACAAATAAATGAACAGTGATGTCTGACCACGAACTCTACGTGCTTGCCAATGGATGAATGAGAAAGAAAAGAAGATAGGGAAAATACCCAAAACAAGGAGGATGCTCGCTCTAGCAAGGAAGAGGGGATGAAAATGCGAATAAAGGCTAAGGTGGAGGATGTCCTTCATAAAATAAAATGAAATGACGGCTAGGGTATGTGAAAACACCCGTATTTCACTTAACCATGTAACCGGGTAAATAATAAAATATAATAATTAACCGGGTAGAGAATATAACACGTTTGGTCCTTCCCGGATCAGGTCCGCGTCAAATTTATTTATTTTTTCACAGTTTTTACAATCTCCACAACTTGAAAATATTTCATCCCTGAAATAGCATAATGGGCAACAGAACAATCATGATTAATTTTATTTATTTCTTCTGGATCAATTCAGCTACTACAAATTTAAAACTCCTATGCTACAAAAAGGCTAGGCTATTTTCTTGCCATTTCATGTTCAGTCTCCCATGTAGCTTTCTCTGACCCCTGATTTTTCCACAATACTTTTACCAGAGGAATTTCCTTGTTCCCGAGTGTCTTTATTTGTCTTGCCAGGATGCGAATCGGATTTTCCTCGTAGGTTAAATTTGATTGTAACTCTAAGTCTTCAAAATTGGTAATGATATGTTCTTCATCTCGTACATTTTTCTTTAGCATTGACACATGGAAAACATTGTGTACTCCAGCTAGGCTTGGTGGTAATGCTAATCTATATGCACAATATCCCACTCGATCCAGGATTGGAAACAGTCCAATGAATCTTGGCTTCAACTTCCCTGATATTTTAAACCTGATCACCCCTTCGTAGGAGATGTCTTTAGGTGCACAAACTCCCCAACTTGGAACTCTAGGTCCTTCTTGCATAAGGCCACATCCTAAACCCAACAGGGACACATCACTGAAGACTACGAATCCTTCATTACCATTTGGCAATGTCAAGACTGGTGCAGTTGTTAGACTCTTCTTCAGAGACTAGAAACTCTCCACACACTTACTACTCCATTTGAACTTGACTCCCTTCCTTGTGAATTTGGTCATCGGCGATGCTACTAAGGAGAAGTCTTTAATGAATTTCCTGTAGTAACCTGCTTAGCGAAGGAAGCTTCTGATGTCAGTGGCTAACATGGGTTGTGGCCAATCAGTGACTGCTTTCACTTTTGATGAATTCACGGCAACTCCGGCCTTTGAGATAATATGACGAAGGAAGTTTACCTCCTTCAACTAGAAGTCACACTTTGAGAGCTTGTTAAGTAGTTGATTTTCTCTCAGAACTTGAAGAGTAATGGATAGGTACTTCGCATGCTCTTCTTCATTATTTGAATAGACTAGAATGCCATCCACAAATACGATAATAAACTTATCCAAGTATGCATGGAATACTGTCTTCATGAGTGACATAAAGGCCACTAGTGCATTTGTCAGACCAAAAGGCATGGCAAGAAATTCATAATGTCCATACCGCATTCGAAAAGCTGTTTTTTGTATATCTGACTCCTTTACTCGCAACTGGTGATAACCAAACCGCAAGTCTATCATAGAAAATACTCCATTTGTTTTTAGCTGATCAAACAAGTCATCAATCCCCGGTAAGGGGTACCGATTCTTGACTGTCACTTGATTGATTTTTCGATAGTCAATACACAGCCGAAGTGATCCATCTTTATTCTTCACAAAAAGCATAGGGGCTCCCAAGGGTGAAGACTTGGTCAGATAAAAACTACCTGCAACAATTCCTCTAGTTAACTCTTCAACTCCTTGAGTTCTGCTGGAGCTATGCGGTATGGTGCTTTATAAAAGGGTGTTGTTCTAGGTGCTAAGTCAATGGCAAACTTCACTGCCCGCTTAGGAGGTAATCCTGGAAGTTCTTCTGGGAATACATAGGGAAACTCTGCTACCACATGAATCATGGACAACTCTTTGGGTTTTGACTCAGACTCCACTAAGTTAGCCAAAAAGGCTTTACAATCCTCACTTGATGGAGGTGGGCACAGACAAAACACTACATGCTTTTTCAGTAATGTCTGTCCTGCTCTTCGCCTTTATTGGATTGATCCCTCTAGTAAATACTTCAGCTCCATTCTTCCTGAATTTTTCCAAAGTATAATGGTCACTATCATCAACCGATGGTGGCACCACTTGTCAAACTACCGGTGGCATGGGGTTTGGACACTCCCTTTGCTCGCTCAGGTCAGCTAACCCTGCCTGCCCTTGGGCACTTCCCTAACCACCATCCGGGGTGATTCTGGGACCTGCTGCTGAGTTTGAGGCTCCATTCCTTGCTACCACTCCCGATAACTGTTGAACAATATTTTGAACCATAGAATTTGTATTTTCTGAAGCCTGCGCCAGTCCCTGTATGGCAGACAGGATCTGGGCCAACACAGTCTCTGTGTTCGAATTTGACTGCCTAGATTGGCTTGACTGTCTACTTGTGCCTACCATCTGAAACATCGAGCCATCATGGTTCATTAATATATATTTTTTCAATTATGACTTAGGTTTATTAGCGAATGAATTTGTTAATTCAAAACACAACTCAGTAGGAAAAGATAATTATTTGACTTTTCAACAAGGTACTTGAGTCATAAAGTGTGAGCTTGTGGAAAACCTGACTCTAATACCGCCTGTAACAACCCGCCCGAATCAGACTGGGTGTTACCTAAAAATATAGTTAATGTAATTGTAACATGCAAGAACATGAATTGTAACATGGTAAATAATTCCAGAACATGAATTTTAATACTGCAAATAAGTCTAGAATTTATAAATTTTAAAAATAAAACATGTTATGATGCATATGACAATAGATAAAATAATTGTCCCACAGTTTTGGACCGTTTCCCATAGCCTACAATTATAACACAAGAGAGTTATAAGGAAGTGCAATTTTTATTATCAATTCACCAAACCTGAGTCACTTTTATTCTTGAGTCCAAAGCTGCTCACCTGTAGAGGCAATTCCGCGTTAGTGATAAAACCACTAAGCCGCATAATTAAATGAAACAAGTCAATAAAATCCCAATTATTGTTTCAAGAGACTTTTGGTTGTTATGAACTTGTGCCGAGCTCGTTATATGCTGGGAGGGGTGGCCACCCCATCCAGCTACCATCCCATGCATGTGCACACACGCTACGTGGCCCATGGCTTGTAGTTACGAATATTTGCCATTGACTCACCCTCTCGGTATCACAAGTGCATAATGAGCCCACTTGTGCCACTGCGCCCTATCACCCCTTTCGACCTGGGATAGCTATTCAATCTTTCAGGGTGTGTTGCTCTGCCGAGTTGAGTCGACCCCAGTTGCATTCCAACACATGGTGGTCAATACTCAAATCGACCAAGACCCCCACATAGTAATTTTAAATGTCCGGCCCCGTGTCGGACTGAGTCAAATCTAGGCTCAAGTCGACTAGGGCTGGCCAACAAGTGAAAATACAATATTTCAAATAGTTAAACGAACATGGATATTTCGAACTCGCAAACCAATGATCCTATTCTGAACAAGAACATAAAATTATACTCAAGTATAATTTTATTCGAGTAGGAATGCATGCAGCTAAATGTCTAATATATATATTAAAATTTTTGATAACATAACATGTAACAATTCAAAAATAATAAATATTAAATTCTCAACAAATCTAGTGAAATAATTAATTATTCATGTGATATAATCATTTTAGTCCTACTTTACATTTTAAATTAATTATCTAAATCATAATTAATACTTAACAATTGATGAAATAATTATTAACTGATAAACAAGTATTTAATTTTCCTTTGCACTGATAATTACTTAACCCCGATCTTGTTGATTTAGTTTATTGTTATAATTTCGAGTCGCTAATATCATTTATAGCAATTTATTTAATTAAGTCGTTCGATTAAATTAGTTAAAATATTTTTTATTATTTTAATTCACACATTTTAAATTATTATTTAATTATTAATACAATTATTTTAAAATTTTCGACTATATGAAGTTTGAAACTTTATTTATTTTCATTATACTATTTAGGTTTGACGCTTGTGATTGTTACCCGACTATAGTTCAATAACACATTAAAATGTTTATTTTTAAAGATTTATTACTAGTTATTATTATTATTATTATTATTTTTAACTCGAGTTGGTATCGATTCAGGTGTTATTTACGAGTTAGTATTATTATTTAACTTGAGCTGTGTCGAGTCAAGCATTATTTACAAGTTTGCCACCCAAGGAAATTTTCTTCTTCGTCTTCTTCCCTGGCACTATCCTCTGTCCCCGACTGCAGCCGCCCTCCCGCCACCGCTGGCGATCATCTCTGGCCACCGTCAATCATCGCCACCCAGCTCTGCTGTGTAGTTGCGGTATCACCCCGGTCGACCTCGGCCGCTTTCCTGCCGCCGTGATGCCGGCATTGCCACACCAGCGACGTGTTTGCGTCGCTGATTCCACCGCCGGCGAGCGTTGCCACCTCAATTGGGTGGTCGCCTCGACACCCCCGATCCCCTATCGACCTTCCCCGGCCAGATTGGAACCCATCGCCAACCAGGACGGCTAGATTTCTTTACCCACCGCCGTTGCCTCTATTTTTTTTGCTACCGTCACCTCTGTTCTTGCCATTTACCACCCCGAGCTGGCATCTACACATGTAAGATCGACCATACACTGATCGACGAAGTGAGAATGATCATCTTCCATTGTAGGAACAACCATCGCCATTGATTCCCGGCGAAGCTTTGCTTGTGCTTGCCCATCTCGCCGAATCGGGGAAACTTGTTGGCCATGGATCTCAGTCGTGTAAAAATTAGTTTGTTTTCTTATTGATTTAAAACCTTAATCCACACGATTATCAATTAAGATTAATATAATTTTTTATATCAACTATTATTAAACAGATCATGTTATCCACCAACAACAACAAATAAATGAACAGTGATGTCTAACCGAGAACTCTACGTGTTTGCCAATGGAAGAAAAAAATAAAAGAAGATAGGGAAAATACCCAAAACAAGGAGGATGCTCGCTCTGGCAAGGACGAGGTGAAGAAAATGCGAATGAAGGCTAGGGTGAGGACATCCTTGACAAAATAAAATAAAATGACGGCTAGGGTATGCAAAAACACTTGTATTTCACTTAACCGGGTAACCGGGTAAATATTAAAATATAATACGTAACCAGGTATAGAATATAACATGTTTGTTCCTTCCCGGACTGCGTCCGCGTCAAAAAATTTTTTTTCACGGTCTTTACAATAAGTGTAAGAATTAAGTTGCTTAGGGTGATGGAAGAAGTGTAAGTATTAAATGTGCATGGGCGGGTACTAAGGGTGCTAATGTAACGACCCGCCATGTTTCACGATATTGTGGGTCTTGCTGGCCAGGTGTTACTCTAAATTTAAACAAACCGACCTTATAACGACCAGTCCTAACCGGACCAGGTGTTACTTAAAAGATTACATGAATAATATGAAAGTAAATAAGTCTAGCATTTCTAACTCAAAAGAACTTATGTTTCAAATGACAACGTATGAAGTAATTATCCCACAGTCTTGGACCGTTTCCCATAGCAACATTTATAACACAAGAAAAGTAAAAAGAGAAGTCCACTATTATCTGTTCACCACCTGAGTTTGGGGAAGAACCACCCTTTCGTCTCTTAGTCTTTAGTTCCAGCTGCTAACCTGTGGAGGCAATTCCGCGTTAGTGATTAAACACTAAGCCGTATAATTAAATAGAACAAGTCCATAAACTCCCTATCATTATCTATAATAATTGCTGTTGTGGCCATTCCAACATGTCCATTTATTACATGATGGTTCAGTCCACCATGTCCATTAGTTGGTTGATGGGTCAGTCCACCATGTCCATCTATTGGCTGATGGGCTAGTCCATCATGTCCATTACCGGCTGGCAAGTTCTATCTGCCATGTCCATTATCGGCTAGTGAGTCCAATCCACCATATCCATTAGTTGGCTGATGGGTCAGTCCACCATGTCAATCTATTGGCTGATGGGTCAGTCCACAATGTCCATAATTGGCTGGCGAGTCCAATCCACCATATCCAATTTATTGGCTAATGGGTTAGTCCATCATGTCCATTACCGGCTGGTGAGTTCAATCTCCCATGTCCGTTATTGGCTGGTGAGTCTAATCCACCATGTCCGTAATTGGCTTGCGAGTCCAACCTACCATGTCCAATTTATTGGCTGATGGGTCAGTCCATCATGTCCATTATCGGCTGGCGAGTCCAATCTGCCATGTCCGTTATCGGCTGGTAAGTCCAATCCACCATGTCCGTAATTGGCTAGCGAGTCCAATCCACCATGTCCAATTTATTGTATTATGGGCTGTCAGGTCCTTTTTGACATGTCAATTATTGGATTATGAAGGGCGTAGCCCGTGTCGGACTGCGTCAATTCCTTGACCCCGGTTGCACTCGGTGCATGGTGGTCAAATCTGGGCTCAGGCTGACCAGGTTGTCCACAAGGGAAAATACAACATTTTAAATAATTATACGGACATAGATATTTCGAACTCGCAGCTGCGACCAATGATCCTAATCTGAACGAGGACATAAAATTATACATAAGTATAATTTTATTCGAGTAGAAATGCATGTAACTAAATGACTAATATATATATCACTATTAAATTTCAACAATATTAAATATTAAATTATTCATGTGATATAATCATTTAAATCCTACTTTACATTAATCATCTAGATCATAATTAACACTTAACAAATAATAAAATAATTATCAACTTATAACTAAATATTTAATTAGTATATTTCCCTTTGAGACAATAATTACTTAACCACAATCTTGATAATTGAGTTTATCGTTTTAAATCTTTAATCGCCATCCTTTTTCATAGCAATTTAATTAAATAAGTTGTATGATTAAATTATTTAAAATAATTTGTATTATTCTAATTTAAAAATATTATTAATACTATTATTTTAAATTATTCAACTCAATAAAATTTTGACCTTTATTTATTTTCATTGTGCTATTTAGGTTCATTGCTTGTGATTGTTACCTGACTATAGTTTAATAACTCATTTTCTACATCACTAACTCGTTATTCAAATAATCATTTTATTTATCTAATATTAAATTTCATATTGTAAAGGTAAAATCTTTATTTTATTATTCATTTATAACCGTCTGATTTAATTTAATCACTTGTATAACGCTGATTAATTATCGACCGTTTATCATTACCGTATTTTTTTATTACTTATGTCCATGTCGATTTCGTCCAATCATTAATTAGTTTAGTAACTTTAACCCATAACCCATTAAAATAATTATTTTTAAAGATTTATTACGAGTTCGTATTATTTTTAACTCGAGTCGGTATCGAGTCAGCTAGTATTTATAGATTTACCACCGTGAGCTTCTGCTTCTTCTTCCCGTCGGCATTCTTCTCTGCACCAAAACCAGACCACACCCTTCTTCTCCACCCATTTTTCTTGGCACCCAAACCCAGAATCACATCTTCCCTCAACTTCAACCTTCTCCAGCAACCAATTGGAAGCCTAAAGTCCATATTTACAGCAGCTTCCCAAGGGAAACACGTCCTGCACCTTGGCGCGCGACTTCTGGCCAGCAGCACTTCCGGGGATGCAAGGCAACCTCCGTCCACCAGCAGCACCACCAGGTACTCTTCCCTTCTCCCCGCACGACAATCCAACATCCCGGCCAAGCGCTGTGAGCATGCACGGCGTGAATCTTGGCCAACGGACTGGTATGGACGCCTGAAAATACCCACAGCGTTGTCCACTCTCCAAATCCCCATCCTAGACTCCTAAGACACTAGAGACTGCAATTCCCTTATCCTAACCCAATTGATTACATAGCATAGAACGTTGATGAAGCAACAACACAACAAAATGATCATGAATTGGTGAAACAACAGCAAGTTTACATGATGCCCATGAATGGAGGAAGTAGCAGAACTTTGCATGAAGATCATGAATTGATGAAGCAATAGAATTTAGCATGGTGATTAAGAAATGCATGAAAACTAAGATTAGGGAGATAGGAAGGTTACTCAAGCAAGGAAGATGCCGGCTCCGCTAAGGAAGAGGAGAAGATGATGAGAGCGTAATGATGCCCCTTCACAATTTATAGAATGAAAAATGACGTCCCTTTACCAAAAATGGCTAGGGTATGTGAAAACACACTAACACCCATATTTTATTCCTTTAACTGGGTAACTGGGTAAAGAATAAAATATTTAATCAGGTAGACTTAACCAGGTAGAGAATATAATATAATTAATATTAATTCTCTAACGTTCGATCATTCCCTGCCCGAGTTGAATATATTAAAAAAATTTTTTCCCACGGTCTTCACAGCTAAGAGCTTGATCACAGTTGAATTCATTCTATATTTGACTTAATTTGGTTCTAGTGGATGGTCGACTTAAACTCAAATCAAGCAAGTATGTTCTGCTCAACATGACTTGAAGCTTAATATTATATATTAAATAATTTGTTATATAAGTGTTGTAAAGACCATGAAAAAAACAAAAAGGATGTGAACGTGGTTCGGGAAGGACCGAAAGTGTTATATCCAATACCCGGTTAATTCTACCCGGTTAATTATTATATTTTATTATTTACCCAGTTACCCGGTTAAATGAAATACGGGTGTTTTCACATACCCTAGCCGTCATTTCATTTTATTTTATGAAGGACGTCCTCCACCCTAGCCTTCATTTGAATTTTCTTCTCCTCTTCCCTACCGGCGTGTCTTCTTCCTTGCTTAGGTATTCTTCCTATCTCCCTCTTCTTAATTTTGTTGCATGCATATTTTAATTTGATAATAAGCTTTATAATCATGAGGATTAAAGTTTAAAATCAACAAGAAAGAAACTAAACATGACTGTTGGCCGACGAGTCCCTGTTTCGGCGAGATGGGCAAGCACAGGCAAAGTTTCGCCGGGAATCAGTGCCGTCGGTCATTCCAACGTCGGAAGATGATCCTACTCTCTTCGTCGATTAGTGTAGGGTCGATCTCATGTGTGTGGATGCCGGCCTGGGGTGGTAAATGGCCAAAAATAGAGGACGACGACAAAAATAGAGGCGACGGCGGTGGGTGAAGAAATCTGGCCGTCTTGGGTGACGACGGGATCCAATCTGGCCAGGGAAGGTTGATAGGGGGTCGAGGGTGTCTAGGCAACCACCCAATTGAGGCGGCGACGCTCGCCGGCGGTTGAATCGGCGATGCGAGTAGGCCGCTAGGCAGGCAATGCAGGCATTGCCGCGGCTGGAAGGCGGCCGGAGTTGGCCTAGGCGACACTGCAATTGCATGGCAAGTGTAAAGACCGTGGGGAAAAAAATTTAATATATTCGACTCGGGCAGGGAAGGATCGAACGTTAGAGAATTAATATTAATTATATTATATTCTCTACCCGGTTCAATATTTTATTCTTTACCAGGTTACCCGCGTAAAGGAATAAAATATGGGTGTTGGTGTGTTTTCACATACCCTAGCTATTTTTTGTGAAGGGACGTCATTTTTCATTTTATAAATTGTGAGGGGGGCGTCATTACCCTCACATCTTCTTCTCTCTTCCTTACCGGAGCCGGCATCTTCCTTGCTTGGGTAACCTTCTTATCTTCCTCTTCGTAATTTTCATGCATTCATATGTCTTTTTAATTGATAATAAGCTTGATAATCATGAGAAATGAAGTCTGAAATAAAAATAAACAACAAGAACTACTTTGAAAACTGGAATCTTGTCCATGGCCAAGTAGTCTGAAATTTTGGCAAGATGGGCGACCATAAAATCGTTTGCAAGGCATTCCTTCATAACCCCGACGTCCTCTCTTGCTGCTGGATCGAAGGGATGGCTCGCCATGTCCATGGCTTCCAAGTGGTGGCGGAATTACATCTGGTTATGGGCGGAGATGTAGGGAGCAGCGCTGTGGAGGAATTCCAGACATCTATACCAGTTCGCCGGCCAAGACTCACGCCGTGCATGCTAACAGCACTTGGCCTTGACGTTGGGTTGTCGTGCAGGGAGAAGGGAAGAGTTTCCGGTGGTACTGCTGGCCGGAAGGAGTTCAATTTGCAGTCCCGGCGGTGCTGCGGGCTAGAAGTCGCACCTTGGTCCAGAACAGAGTGGGACGTGGATAGTTGCTGAAAGGCACTAGCTTTAGGCTTCCAATTGGATTGCTTGGGAAGGGAAGCAGTTAGGGAAGGAAGTGATCTGGTTTTGGGTTGAAGAAGAAGATGCCAAGACTGGTTTTTGGGTGCAGGAAGGTCGCCTTGGATAGCTGCTGTAAAACGTGGACTTTAGGCTTCATCTTTGGCTGTTTTAATTCATTGTTGATGCTTGATTAGGATGTTTAGATGGTTGTTCAATTAGGTTGCATAGGGAAGAAGAAGAAGGGCGTGATTTGAGTTGTGCCAAGGAGAAAGCTGGATGAAGAGGAGGGCTGACGGGAAGAAGAAGAAGAAATAATGGTTGACTCGATACTCACTAGTTAAAAATAATATGAACTCGTAATAAATGTTTAAAAATAATTATTTTAGTTGGTTATGGGTTAAAGTTACTAAACCAATAAATTATTGGACGAAATAGACATGGACATAAGTAATAAAAATACGGTAGCGATTAAATTAAATCGGAGGGTTAAAAATGATTAATAAAATAAAGATTTTACGTTTACCATATTAAATTTAATATTAGGTAAATAAAGCGATTATCTTAATAACGAGTTAGTAATATAAAAAATGGGTTATTAAACTATAGTCGGGTAGTAATCACTAGTGTCGAACCTAAATATCATAATGAAAATAAATAAACTTTAATATTTTATTGAGTTGAATAATTTAAAATAATTGTATTAATAATATTTTAAAATTAGAATAATACAAATTATTTTAAATAATTTAATCGTACAACTTATTTAACTAAATTGCCATGAATAAGGATAGCGATTAAAGATTTAGAACCGTAAACTAAATTATCAAGATTGTGGTTAAGTAACTATCGTCTCAAAGGAAAATATACTAATAATAATAATTAAATATTTGTTTGTAAGTTGATAATTATTTTATTATTTGTTAAGTGTTAATTATGATCTAGATTATAAATGTAAAGTAGGATTTAAATGATTATATGACATGAATAGTTTAATATTTAATATTGTTGAAATTTAATAGTGATATATATATTAGTCATTTAGTTACATGCATTTCTACTCGAATAAAATTATACTAATGTTTAATTTTATGTCCTCATTTAGATTAGGATCATTGGTCACAGCTGCAAGTTTGAAATATCCAGGTCCGTATAATTATTTAAAATGTTGTATTTTCCCTTGTGGACAACCTGGTCAGCCTGAGCCTAGATTCGACCACTATGTATCGAGTGCAACCGGGCGAATTGACTCAGTCTGACACGGGCTATGCCCTTCATAATCAAATATTGGACATGATGGACTAACTTATCATCCAATAAATTAGACATGGCGGATTGGACTCGCCAGCCAATTACGGACATGGTGGATTGGACTCACCAGCCGATAACGAACATGGTGGATTGGACCATTAGCGAATAAATTGGACATGGCGGACTGGACTCGCCAGCCAATTATGTACATGGTGGATTGGACTCACTAGCTGATAACAGACATGGCAGATTGGACTCACTAGCCGGTAATGGACATGATGGACTGACCCATTAGCCAATAAATTGGACATGGTGGATTGGACTTGCCAGCCAATTACGGACATGGTGGATTGACCCATCAGCCAATAGATTGACATGGTGGACTGACCCATCAGCCAACTAATAGACATGGCGGATTGGACTCGCCTGCCGGTAATGGACATGATGGACTGAGCCATCAGCTAATAGATGGACATGGTGGACTGACCCATCAGCCAACTAATGGACATGGTGGACTGAACCATTAGCTAATAAATGGACATGTTGGAATGGTCACAACTGTCAATATTATAGATAATTATAGGGAGTTTATGGACTTGTTTTATTTAATTATACAGCTTACTGTTTAATTACCAACGCAGAATTACCTCCGCAGGTTAGTAGCTGGAATTAAAGACTAAGAGACGATAGGGCGGTTCTTCTACCAACTCAGGTGGTGCACAGAGAGTAAGTGGACTTCTTGTAAAAACCATGATTTTTATTAAAAAAATCGAACCTAAATATTATGAAATAAATATAGATGAACCAATATGGTTGGTTATCAAGTCGACCGGTCATGGTTCGACTTAAGGTCACCAAGAAAATTCCTATTAATAAATGGATAATGGGGTGTGAGAATTTAATAAAGGGGTCCTTGAACCTAGGAAATACCAATGGATGATGAGGTGTGAGAGTTTAATGAAGGGGTCATTGAACCTAGGAAATACAATGAATGATGAGGTTTGAGAATTTAATGAAGGGGCTCGTTGAACCTAGGAAATACCAATGGATAATGGGGTATGAGAATTTAATGGAGGGAATGGTTGAAGTGTATATATATGCAGGAGGGAGTATTTCATCTCTCATCTCCGCCCCAGGCGACCTCCCCATTACTGTGTGAGTATTTCATCCCTCATCTTATTTGTTTCCATTAGGATTCGTGCATGCAAGGTTTGTTGAAGACGCCCTGGCAAGTTGCTAGATCTCCAGCGTCTTACGCATGGGGTTCTTGTCGATTGCTTAGTTGTTTTGTAAATGGACATGTTAATAATTAATTATCATTAGAATTGCTGAAAATTTAATAAGGAATGAAGACTAACATGAACTAATTACATCATTTAAAATTGATAGTATATTAGTCATGTAAGTTGCATGTCGGTTCATGCAAAATAAAATTATAATAATGTATAATTTTATGCCCTCATTCAGATTAAGGTTCACTGGTCACAGTCAGACGAAATCACAAGTCAGGTACGTATAATAGGTAGAACATCGTACTTTCCTTGTTGGTAGCCTAGGTCGGCCTGAGCCTAGATTCGACCACCAAGCACCGAGTGCAACCGGGGTCAAAGAATTGACTCAGTACAACACGGGGTCGTATTATGTGCATAAATTGTGTAATGTATCGACATTGTTTTGGAGTAGTGATAGCCGCCCCATAAAAAGGCTACGGCCGGGGTGAGCGAGGCACAACGATTCCTCCATCGAACTGGAGTGCAGTGATAGCCTCCCGATAAAAAGGCTACGGCTGGGGTGTGTGAGGCACTGGCACTAGAATTGGTAGAGAGAGCTTCCCCACAAACGGGGCGTAGCAATCACCTGAGTGCAGTGATAGCCTCCCCATAAAAAGGCTACGCCCGGGGTGTGTGAGGCACTGGAACCAGAATTGGTAGTGAGAGCTTCCCCACAAATGGGGCATAGCATTCACCTGAGTGCAGTGATAGCCTCCCCATAAAAAGGCTATGGCTGGGGTGTGTGAGGCACTGGCACTAGAATTGGTAGTAAGAGCTTCCCTACAAATGGGGCGTAGCAATCACCTGAGTGCAGTGATAGCTTCCCCACAAAAAGGCTACGGCCGTGGTGTGCGGATCACAACGGATACCTCCTCCGCATTATTTTGGAGTATAGCGGAATCGCTCCACCGCATATTAAAATAAATATAAGGAAATAGTGGAATGTACTTGATTTGTTTTATCTATTATAATACTTAGTGTTGAAATCACTAACGTGGAATTGCCTTCGCAGGTGTGCAGATACGAAATTAGGTGATTGACAACCAGGGCATGGAGCAAAATAAATATGAGGACTCCTTTTTTATTTATTTGAGAAATAAGTGTGGCTACTGGGAAACGGTCTAAGACTGTGGGATCTTTATATATGTTTTTGTTAAAAAAATGTTAGACATATTTGCTTAATTGTGAGTAACACCTGGCCAGCTAGGCCCACAATGTTGTGACAAATGGCTAGGTCGTTACACTTCTCTTTTTACATTTCTTGTGTTATAAATGTGGCTATGAGAAACGGTCCAAGACTGTGGGATAATTACTTCATGTATTGTCATTTGAAACATAAGTTCTTTTGAGTTAGAAATGGTAGACTTATTCACTTTCATATTATTCATGTAACCTTTTAAATAACACCCAGTCCGGTTAGGACTGGTTGTTATAGGGTTAGTTTTGTTAAATTTTTAGTAACACTTGCCAGCAAGGCCCACAATATCGCGAAAAATGGCGGGTCGTTACAACAAGGCTAGGCGGCGATGATTGACGGCGGCGACTGGGGGCGGCTGCTTTCGGGAACAGGAGATGGTGTTGGGAAAGAAGAAGAAGAAGAAAATTACCTTGGGTGGCAAACTTGTAAATAATGCTTGACTTGACACGGTTCGAGTTAAACAATAATACAAACTCATAAATAACACTTGCTCGATACCGACCCGAGTTAAAAATAATACAAACACTTAATAAATCTTTAAAAATAATTATTTTAATAGGTTATTAAACTAAAGTCGTGTAGCAATCAGCCTAAATAGAATAATGAAAATAAATAAAGTATGACACTTTATTAAATTGAATAATTTAAAATAATTGTATTAATAATTTTCTTGATTAATACAAATTATTTTAAATAATTTAATCAAACAACTTAATTAATTAAATTGCTATAAATAATAGTAGTGATTAAAAATTACAACCGTAAACTAAATCATCCAGATCGGGGTTAAGTAATTATCATCGCAAAGGAAAATTAAATAATTGTTTATTAGTAATAATTATTTTATTAACTATTAAGTATTAATTATGATTTAGATAATTAATTTAAATTATAATGTAGGACTAAAATGATTATCTCACATGAATAATTAATTATCTCACTAGATTTGTTGAGATTTTAATATTTAAAAATTTTGAATTGTTACATGATATGTTGTCAAAATTTTATTAATGATGTATATATTAGGCATTGAGTTGCTTGCATTTTTGCTCAAATAAAATTATAGTTATGTATAATTTTATATTCTCATTTAGATTAGGATCATCCGTCGCAGCTGCGAGTTCGAAATATCCAGGTCCATATAATTATTTGAAATATTGTATTTTTCCAAACTGGTATAACTATATCAAATGTTGTATTTTCTCAAACATGTAGCCTTCTCGGCACTCTCAGAATGAGCTGGGATACAATTTTTAATCTCCGAATGAACTGGAAGACCATGACTAATCTCAAAATGAATTGGGAGACCACCTAATCTGAAAATGAGCTGGGAGACAATTTTTAATCTCAGAATGAACTGGGTGACCATGACTAATCCCAAAATGAATTGGGAGACCACCTAATCTCAGAATGGGCTAGGAGAAAGTTTGTAATTTCAGAATGAGCTAGGAGACAATTTCTAATCTCAGAATGAATTGGGAGACCACATAATCTCATAATGAGCTAGGTGACAATTTCTAATCTCAGAATGAATTGGGAGACCATGACTAATCACAAAATGAATTCGGAGACCACCTAATCTCAAAATGAGCTGGGAGACAATTTGTAATCTCAGAATGAACTTGGAGACCATGACTAATCTCAAAATGAATTGGGAGACCACCTAATCTCAGAATGAGCTGGGAGACAATTTCTAATCTCTGAATGAGCTGGGAGACCATGACTAATCTCAAAATGAATTGGGAGACCACCTAATCCCAGAATGAGCTGGGTGACGACTTTTAGTAATCTTAGAATGACAAGAGAGATAAATTACTTCTCTCAGAACGACCAGAGAGATAATTACTAAAGACTTGAGTAAAAATAACAATAATAACGAGTGAAATGATAAAAGGGATTATATTGACTTATTTCATTTAATTATGCGGCTTAGTGGTTTTATCACTAACGTGAAATTGCCTCCGCAGGTGAGCAGCATTGGACTGAACAATAGAAGTGTGGTTGGTAGTTCTTTTACCAACCTAGGTACGGTAAATCAATAATAAAAAATTGGACTTCCTTATTATTCTCTTACGTTATAAATGTGGCTATGGGAAATGGTCCACGACTGTGGGACAGTTATTTTATATTTTAGAGATCATGATTTATTGTTATGATTTATATTATATGTTGCGAGACTTATTTACTATATTTCAATTCATGTTCTGGAATGTTACATTTACATACCTATATTTTAAGTAACACCGGATCCGGTCGGGCGGGTCGTTACATGTGTTATATAGTTATTCACATATAATATGAAAAATAATATTTAAATTATTTTCTAATGATGGTTTTTCATGATAATACTCATGTGTGATCAAACATTTGGTGTATAATTCATATGAAGTTGAATTATTTAGTCCTTTACAATTAGTTTTGTCGTAAATTATACAAAAGTAAAATCCAAATAAATAAAGCTCAAGTTTTTTTGTATTTGACTTGAATTCAAGATGGCTCAAAGCCTATTAAGCTCAGCTCAAACTCAAAGACAAATGAACCAAGTTTGAGCACAGCTGAACATGACTCAACTTGTTCAATTAGAACCCTTATTTGCAACTGTAAGATCCCCCTTTGGGCATAGAATTCCTCCACGGTGCTTCACTTCATGTCGAGTTGATTTAACAAGTTCGGTGGGACCGAGGCACCCTTGCCACACAAATAACTCATGCGAGTAAAATAAAAATAATTTAGGCTTGAGCATGGAAACACATGGAAATTCTTTACAAGGTTCATTATGGTTCAACTCGAATCCTTAAGTCAATATATGATGGCTTGATAAGCAAGATTTCACTCTCTTCCTTCATTTTTACAAGTTACATAAAAATAGTGAATCTTTGCCGCCTTTAATATGATTCGTCTTTAAAAGCTTTCAATCCAATGCCTTGGTTCACCTTTTTCTGGTCTTCAAATCTTGGAAAAAACAACACGAGTGCATCAGGGATGTTGAAAAATGATAGGGTACCAAATTTCATATCAATTTGTGGCTGTAAATGCCTATATTTTAATCTAGTGGTGTATGCAAGCTCTCAGAGATTTTTGGGTGTGCCAGCCTACAGGTGGCACACACTGCACCATCTCAAATTGTAACACCCCAAATCCGGTTCAAGCTTGTGAACCGAACTAGCATGTTACAGGCCCCGGTTAGGGTTGCTAACCGAAGCCAACTCGTGTGGATCTAATCTTGGCATCTTAAGATGAAGATATTACTCATCATGCATGGATGAAAACATAGAATCCTCAATGATACTACATGGATGACGTGCAAACTAATTTACAAACCAATACAATTACGACCAAAACCAATAAAAATTCTGAAATAAAATGGACTTGAGTCTCCCCTAAAAGTGCAATTGGGGTCACTCTATCAAAATAATATATATAAATATATATGCAAATGTCTATCTATATATCAAGCAACTTTATTCACACAATCTAATATACAGGTTACTCACTCTATGCTTGGGTCTCAACCCACCATGCTTCTGCTATGCAATCTATTCACGTTTCACATTTTTTCATCATGTCTTAACAATTAATCATGTCACATCATCATGTCTCAAGCATTTATTCACACCATTCACAATATAATAACGTTATAAACAAAATATGAACCACTCTATCGACTGACATGTGTGCAAGGGACAACCGTGCTCCTCCATCCAAGCTAGCTCCTCCAACTCGTGATTATTACCTATATATAGTATAAAAACAAGTCAGTAACAAGTGTTACTGGTCAAGAAAAAAATAACTATAGCAAGCTGGCTATGAGAGCAAACTCTCATATGAAAGAAAACGTCATATACTCCTCGTGAACACTCTGAAGGGAACCTACTGAGGAGCCATTGGGCTACAGACCTGGTAGCATCCCAAACTAGCTGATTTGCTGTTGCTTATGCCTCTCTCGGCATTTTCTTACTTCATTTTTGGGTCTCAAATCCTAAGCCCTCTCCTTACCTCCATATTTCTCCTGGCCTTGAGCACAAAGGTCGAGTACTCTCAGGCAGTCACCTTTAGTACCCTTTACACTACAAGTCAGGACATGTGCTGTACTAAACATTACCTGTAAACCTCCACATTCTACAGGTGTAAGGAACTCAAACGCGGAGTTGTTAGGATCCCTCGGGAATGGAACAGTCCGCTTCACTAATGTAGAGACCGCTTTGACTGTCACGGCATCCACTCATGGTACGTGCAGTCGGTTTCTCCATCTCTTGTCTCACTAAAAACTCGATAAAATTATATATATAGGCCGGGCAAGGCAACTTGTGGTAGATCTTGTTTTCAAAATCATCCTCAAGGGATCTCATCCTCGAGGGGTTATTAATATGGAAAACTGTTCAGTTAGATGGCCCGAGTTAAGTGGGATCCGATAAAATGCCACTTAACCTGTCCTACAAATAATAAAATAAACATACATAGAAGAGAGCATAAAACAGAGACGAGTCCTAAATGGACATGAATTGAAATACAACAAATAAGTCTCGCAACATATAATATGAATCATAACAATAAATCATGTTCTCTAAAATATAAAATAACTGTTCCATAGTCTTAAACCGTTTCCCATAGCCACATTTATAACACAAGAGAATAATATAGAAGTCCAATTTTTATTATTGATTCACCATACCTAGGTTGGTAAAAGAACCACCAACCACACTTCTATTCTTTAGTCAAATGCTGCACACCTGCAGAGGCAATTTTGCATTAGTGATAAAACCATGAAGCCGCATAATTAAATGAAACAAGTCAATATAATCCCTATTATCATTTCACTCATTATTATTATTATTATTACACAAGTCTTTAGTAATTATCTCTCGGAGTCATTCTGAGATTAGTAATTTGTCTCTCAGGTCATACTAAGATTAGTAAAAGTCGTCTCCAGCTCATTCTGAGATTAGGTGGTTTCCCAATTCAATTTGAGACTAGTCATGGTCTCCCAGTTCATTCTGAGATTGGAAATTGTCTCCCAGCTCATTCTGAGATTAGTGCCGACAAGGCTACCAGTTTGGAAAAATATAACATTTCATATAGTTATACCAGTTTGGGGATATACAACATTCTATAAAATTATACCAGTTTGAAAAAATATAATATTTTAAATAATTATACGAACAATACAACATTTCAACTAATTATACAGACACAGATAGTAATTTTAAAGGTGCGGCCCCGTGTCAGACTGAGTCAATTCCTTGACCCCGATTGCGTTACGGCGCATGGTGGTCGAATCTGGGCTCAGACCGACCAGGGCTGCCAACAAGAGGAAAGTACAACATTTCAAATAATTATACGGACACACATAGTAATTTTAAAGGTGTGGCCCTGTGTCAGACTGAGTCAATTCCTTGACCCCGATTGCATTACAGCGCATGGTGGACTCAGCACCAGTTGCTAACAAGGAAAGTACAACATTTCAAATGATTATACAGACCTGGATATTTCAAACTTGCAACTGCGACCAATGATCCTAATCTGAACGAGAATATAAAATTATACATAAATATAATTTTATTTGAGTAGAAATGCATGCAACTCAATGTCTAATATATATATATATATCATTATTAATATTTTGACAACATATCATGTAACAATTCAAAATTATTAAATATTAAATTCTCAACAAATCTAGTGAGATAATTAATTATTCATGTGATATAATCATTTAAGTCCTACTTTACATTTTAAATTAATTATTTAAATCATAATTAATACCTAACAGTTGATAAAATAATTATTACTAATAAACAAGTATTTAGTTTTTCCTTTGCAGTGACAATTACTTAACCCCAATCTTGATAATTTAGTTGACGGTTATAATTTTTTAATCGCTACTTTTATTTACAGCAAATTAAATAATTAAGTTGTTTGATTAAATTATTTAAAATAATTTGTATTATTCAAAAATATTATTAATACAATTATTTTAAATTATTCAACTCAATAAAGTTTTGAACTTTATTTATTTTCATTATACTATTTAGGTTCGACGCTGGTGATTGTTACCTGAATATAGTTTAATAACCTATTTTCCACATTATTGACTCGTAATTAAAATAATCACTTACTTACCTAATATTAAATTTAATATTGTAAAGGTAAAATCTTTATTTTATTAATCCCTTATAAACATCCAATTTAAAATTCATCACTTATAGTATGCCAATTAATTATCGACCGTTTATCATTACCGTATTTTTATTATTTATGTCCATGTGGATTTTGTCAAATAATTAGTTAGTTTATTATCTTTAACCCATAACCCATTAGAATAATTATTTTTAATGATTTATTATGAGTTAGTTTTATTTTTAACTCAAGTCGGTATAGAGTCAACCCATATTTACAAAATTGCCATCTTCTTCTTCTTCTTCCCCAAGGACATCTTCTCTTATCCTACCTTCTTCTTTGCAACTGACCAGACCTTGGCACCACCACTGGTCATGTCCTTCTTCAATTCCCCAGCAACCCAATTGAACAACCCTATAAACCTCCCAACAAGACATCAACAACAACATAAAAATAGGCAAAGATGAAGCCTAACATCCATGTTTTACAGCAGCTATCCAAGGCCACGTCCTGCACCAAACCAGGCCTGATATCTTCCTCTTCAACCCAAAACCAGACCACGTCCTTCACTCCCTTCCCTACCAATCCAATTGGAAGCATAAAGCTTGTGCTTTACAGCAACTATCCACGTCAAACTCCGTTCTGCACCAAGGCGAGCGACTTCTGGCCAGCAGCACCGCCGGGACTGTAAGGTGCACTCCGTCCGGCCAGCAGCACCTCTAGGAACACTTCCCTTCTCCCTGCACGACAACCCAATGTCAAGGCCAAGCTCTGTAAGCATGCACGACATGAGTCTTTGGCCAGTAAACTGGCTTGGACGTCTGGAATCTCCCACAGCGTCACACACTACAACTCTGCCCTTAACCGCTGAACTTCTGCCACCCATTGAAACCTAGGGACAAGGCGACGCCACCCTTCAACCCAGCAGGCAGAGAGGTCGTTGGGGGTGTGAGGGCTGCCTTGAAATCTTTGTTTACAGTTGCCGATCATTGCCCAACTTCAGACCCGTCGGCCATGGCAAAATTCCATTTTCTAGTTTAGTTTTAGTTGTTATTGTTGATTTCAGACTTTAATTCTCATATTTATCATGCTTATTATCAATTAAAAAGACATATGATTGCAAGAAAATGAAGAAGAGGGAGATAGGAAGGATACCCAAGCAAGGAAGAAACACCGGCAAGGAAGAGGAGAACTAGGCGGCTAAGGTGAGGAAGACGCCCCTACACCCGTATGCGAAAAATGACGTCCTCTTTCAAAATTTATAAATATGAAAATGACGGCTAGGAGTATGTGAAAACACCCCTAGACCCGTATTTCATTTAACCAGGTAAATAATAAAATGAGTAAATAATTAACCGGGTAAAAAATATAACACGTTCGGTCCTCCCAGACCGCGTTTGGTCCTTCCAAGACAGCGTTCTCGTCCATTTTTTTTTCACTGTCTTTACAGTATTCCAAGGTTATAATCTGTGCTACGTCTAGGAAAACTACGTCGAGGGCAAGGCCTACCTGCTAGCATCTACCCATATCTCTCTAAACCTCATCTATGTGAAAATTCACCTACATGTACTCTCAGGAAACTCAATCCTAAGTCATACAACTATCCTAAGGTGTGCTATGAGTCTCCTGTTAAGTACGAGTGTATAGGCTAATGAGCTGTGCTGCTCACTATCACCAGTTTAGATCCAACTCTCAGGTGTCCCTATATAAGGAACTGGACCGCTCACTAGGTCCTAGTTGACTCGGTCCTGAGTCAAGTATCTCACTCTGTTCTATAAGAGAACACGGATACCTGCTGTGACTCTACCGCATACTATGGCTCAGGTGACTATCTATACAACCACTAACTGCAACTCTATGGTGTAATGGTGGCGAGAATACCTGTACATGCACAACGTGTCTCAAGGAGTATGATAACATACTCTGCATGGTCTGTAGAGCCTGCATCTAGTATGTGGCATGTACTCAGGTCAATGTATACCAATCTCAATCTTCAACTGATACATACAGAGGGGTGAGTGGAAATCCTCAAGTGGAAGTTGTACTATGTCTGGCATCTCTCGGTTATAAGAAGGGAGATAGAATCTCGTGGAAATCTTGTCACACTGCTCAAGAACTCTCGATAGGTGACATCTCATCCTCACATGTGGTATCTGACATCAGGTAAAAAAGGGAATCCACTAGGTTAAGAAAAACCTACTACATAGGTATGTCCCTTTGATCTATGGTGAGGTCAAGGTGTCATGCAAGTGGTAGGGGAGATGAAATCCCTATGTAGCATACTGGGTGGCCAAAATATTGGTAGGTCCATGGACTTGTCTCTAAGATCACCATAATTCACTATGCCATAGGTGATCAGGTTGTGGAATAGTCAATCAATGACGAATCTCAGAAACGGCTCCTAAGTGGCTCTAGTTCAATCAGCTAACAGTAAGCACGTGTTTCTCGATACCATACTAGTCACGCACTTCTAAATAGGCGGGGTTCAAATGACCCAAAGAACCACTGTCTCCCCTCAAGTCTATGGGGACTCATAGTGAGGTTTGACATGTGTCTTGTTCACTCTTTAATGGTATGTGACTTGCTATCCCGTACTTATTTGTAGCACTAATCTTGACTCACATGACTACTACCGCTGTGGTAGACTCTCGAGCAGAGCTATCAATCAAGATGTACATACACTGGTCTCACTCTATCTGGTCAGCATGATTTGTGCTGTCTGAAGTCTCTGTCTACATTGCTCTCATGCTAGGGTGAAATTCTCATCGGAAGATTGGTCTGCAAACATCTACCTACACTGTAAACACTAATCAGTACCACGAAGGTACCTCTATACTCAAGGTAAGGCTCAACCCTATAGTTTAAGGTGTGAACCTAATCATGCTGGCGAAACACAAGGGAATCACTATCTCTCTAAAAGATACTCACTAACCCTCTATATATGCCCAATACTCTAATACAAGTCAAACTCCTCTCAATGACTAGTCAATCGCTAAATGGGTTAAACTATGCGTGTGATCATCTACTAACCATTTGGTCTGTGTATACCAGTTGTGGACCATGGATGTACCATCATGCAATCTGAACAATCTAATCATTGTGACAGTCCTATCTGGAGGTCATACTATCATGTTCCCTGACTCTATCCATGCACATCCTTATGAGACTATCACTAACAATATCTGATGGTGTTATCTTGCAATATTCATCTGACCCAAGGGTGTCAGGTCAAGACAATGATTGCAAAAGAGTTGGCAAAGTTACATCCTATGCCAACCCATGAGAATAACCTTCGTTTTCCCAACTCTCTTCTGTTCTGCTAATCCCATTGTAGCTATATCTTGTTCCTCAAATTCTGGCCCTACTCAGCTCTAAATGATCTACTCGGTTGGCCGATGAGCAATGCACGGACGGTAGTAGTGCACACTCGGTCGGTGGTAGTGCATCTTGAATGGCAGTTGTACACCTCGGTCGGCGGTTGTGCACCTCGGTCAGCGGTTGTACAACTCAATCGGTGGTTGTGCAACTCAGTCAGCGGTTGTGCAACTCGGTTGGTGGTTGTGCAACTAGGTCGGCAGTTGTGCACTCAGTCGGCGGTTGTGCAACTCTATCGGCAACAGTTCTATCTAGATGCTAAGAATCTAATCTCGATCGTATACATCATAATTCAACTGCTGTCTTTGACATATCTTGGCTGCTAACAACTCGGCTTAGGTTGTCCAATCATGCATGTCTGATCCAGAGGGGTTTGGATCATGGTGCTGATACATATGATAGTAGACCTATGCTGAACCCACTCTAATCATGTGAAATCTGGGTAGCTGCTTTTATTAGTGCTGACTGGCCCTCAAATGGCAATAATTGATCTGGTGCCTTATCTCTGGTAGAATCCGGTCAAATATTTGGTCTCATAGGCAATGGCAGTCTTGATCTCTTGCACATCATATCGAGACCTCTATCTGGCAAAAAGAAGCAAAAAATGCTTCCAGTAAGTCCTAAACTAGTGGAAGAGGGGTGTTAAGTGTTTAAAATATATAATATTTACCCATGTTTTTAATATAATTTTGTACTTCCCGAGTATAAACATTATTAATTTAGTGATATTTTACTTTATTTTTTTAGTTGATTAATATTTTATTAGATATGCTTAATTTTGGTGTTTCAATGCAGAAAAAGGTGAATAAATTAAGCTTTGGAATTAAATGGTCATGACACTTGGCCCCACCCAATGGCTACAATTTATGATGTTCAATGGAGTCGAACAGTTGGAAACTTGAAGGGACATTATAATTAATTAGACTATGTCAATTTGTGAACACTCTCTTTAAATTCTTGTATCTCCACTTCTATATAAAGGGGTGTTCATTTGTTGTTGATCATATCTCATCTCTTGGCTTCGGAGTGTAGTGAAAGAGTAGTTTTAGTTTTTGTAATTTCTTTCTTTTTCATAATAAAAATTAGTTTCTTTTTTATATTTTTTTCTATTTTTATTATGGAGTAGTCTTTTATTTCGATCTAGAGAGGAATGGAACTTAACATGATTTAATTGAATTTATTTCAAGCTCTTACTCTTTTATTCAATCGGATCGTTTGAATTATCATGTTCTAAATGCTAAGAATCGATTGATCGCCTATATCTTAGATCAGGAGGTTTAATTAGATTTCGGGAGAAATTAATTAGATTAGTCATTGATAATTCATCATATGACGAGTCTTTTGACTTGTTTGTCATTGTGGTCGGAAGATATACAACACCGTATGCGATTGTAAGGCAAATCTTAATGCATTATTTTGTTTATTAATCAATTATCACCGGGAGGTAGAAATTGAGGCAAAATAATAGAAGCATGAAGGAGCGGGAGCCACCATGTCATATAATTATCCTAGATCGACAATCCAAGGGAATAAAGGATAAGAGGAAGATTTGATGAAGATTAAATTGATGTTAAGGGAAATTCGACTCTAGAATGAGTTTTATGACTTTAACTTCTCTTTTAATTTGAAGTTATTACATAGAGTTAGTTAAGTTTGTTATTTTTGTTTTGTTCTTCATTTTATGTTCTTTAATTAATTATAGGAAATTCATCTCCTTGTGGGACGATACTTGAATTTATCATTATATTACTTGTTTTGACCGTGTATAGTTGCACGTCATTGAAAATATTCTAACAAGGGGGAGGCGTGAAGTGTTCATCGGACTGTTGATCCACCTCACTACTTATCCTCATTCATTACTATCTTCTAGAAGTGGCCCATCTCAAGTTGTTTTCACAAACTCTCATCTATGCTTGATGTACTTCAATGGCTCCATTGGCATAATCACGACCTTCATCTTTAGGGATTTGCCGAAGGCACTCGGTAGTCCATCTCACATGCAAACTGACTTGCCAGTATCTCTATACTTCAAGCTCCTAACCATTACTCCTTGTCCTTTTACTCATTCCCACAATGCACAGCACGTCCCATGGAAGCAGGACTAATGCGGTGACATGCAAAAAGACGGACGCCTAATCAACATCCAATTCAACCTCAGCTTACCAAACATGTGGACACCATGACTCATCCAAATCTCTTATGCCATGGACAGAACTTATAAAGACCGTGGAAATAAAAAAAATTAATACATTCGACTCGGGCAAGGAAGGATCGAATGCTAAAGAATTAATATTAACAATATTCTATTCTCTACCAGGTTAAATATTTTATTCTTTACCCGGTTACCCAGTTAAAGGAATAAAATATGGGTGTTGGTGTGTTTCCACAAACCCTAGCCGTTATTTCATTTTATAAAGGACGTCCTCCACCCTAGCCTTGATTCGCATTCTCTTCTCCTCTTCCTTACCGGCGTGCCTTCTTCCTTGCTTAGATATTCTTTCTATATCCCTCTTCTTAATTTTCTTGCATACATATTTTAAGTTGATAATAAGCTGTATAATTGTGATGATTAAAGTTTACAATCAACAAGAAAGAAACAAAATAGAAATTAAAGTTTAATTTGGCTGACGATCCCCTGTTTCGGCGAGATGGGTAAGCACAGGCAAGGTTTTGTCGGGAATCGGTGGCGACGGTCATTCCGAGATCGGAAGATGATCCTACTCTCCTTGTCGATCAGTGTAGAGTCGATCTCACGTGTGTGGATGTCAGCCTGGGGTGGTTAATGGCCAAAAACAGGGGACGGCGGCAAAAACAGAGGCGACGGCGGTGGGGGAAGAAATCCGGTCATCCTGGGTGGCGACGGGTTCCAATCTTGCTGGGGAAAGTCGATAGGTGGTCGAGCGTGACGAGGCGACCACCCAATTGAGGCGGCGACGCTCGACAGCGGTGGAATCGCCGACGCAAGCTCGCCGCTAGGCAGGCGATGCGGGTGTCGCCGCGGCGGCAGGGTTGGTCGGCAACGATTGACGGCGGCCGGAGGTGGTCGGCGGCGGCGGCGGCTGGAGGGTGCCTGGGGTTGGGAACAGAGCATACCGGAGAAGAAGAAGGAAAAAAATTACCTTGGGTGGGAAACTTGTAAATAATGCTTGGCTCGACATAACTCGAGTTAAATAATAATACCAACTCGTAAACAACACGGGCTCGATACCGACTCGAGTTAAAAAATAATATTAACTCGTAATAAATCTTTAAAAATAATAATTTTAATGGGTTATAGGTAAAGTTACTAAACTAACTAATTATTGTATGAAATTGCCACGAGTAATAAAAATACGGTAATGATAAACGGTCGATAATTAATTGGCGTAATTTAAACGGTTAAATTAAATCATAGGGTTATAAGTAATTAATAAATAAAGATTTTGTCTTTACCATATTAAATTTAATATGAGGTAAAAAAAGTGATTATTTTAATAAGAGTTAGTAATGTAGAAAATAAGTTATTAAACTATAATCGGGTAGTAATCACTTGTGTCGAACCTAAAGAGAATAATGAAAATAAATAAAGTTTGAAACTTCATTGAGTCGAATAATTTAAAATAATTGTATTAATAATATTTTTGAATAACACAAATTATTTTAAATAATTTAATTAAACAACTTAATTAATTAAATTGCTGTAAATAATAGTAGCGATTAACAATTATAACAATCAACTTTCCCTTGTTGGTACCCCTGGTCGGCCTGAGCCCACATTCGACCACCATGCGCTTTAACGCAATCAGGGTCAAGGAATTGACCAAGTCCGACACGGGGCCGTACTTTTAAAATTACTATGTGCGTTACTATGTGTGTGCTTATAATTAATTGAAATGTTTTATTTTCTCAAACTGAATGTTGTATTTTCCCAAATTGGTATAATTATACGAAATTGTGTATTTTTTACCTCAAAATGAATTTGGGGACCACCTAATCTCAGAATGGGTTGGGAGACAATTTTCTAACCTCAAAATGAATTGGGGGACCATGACTAACCTCAAAATGAATTTGGGGACCACCTAATCTCAGAACTAGGAGACAATTTTCTAACCTCAAAATGAATTCGTGGACCATGACTAACCTCAAAATGAATTGGGGGACCACCTAATGTCAGAATGAAGTGGGAGACAATTTTCTAATCTCAGAATGAACTGGGAGACCATGTACCAGAGCCAACACTTGGCATATGTTCTCTGATACCAATAATGGTATCAGAGCTAACCCATGGTTGATTAAGATGGTAGATGAGTTACAGGTTACATGTGTGCTGAAGCTGCTCCGAGCTGTTCCGACAGGTATTTTTCTGTTTTAATGTTTTTGATTGTAGATTTCCTTACAAATCGGTAGTATGACAGGCGAGTAGACTAGAGCAGGAACTAGTAGCAAGATGGTCACACAGACCCGTCGGACACAGATCAGGAGACCATCTCCTCCCATGGTTAGATACGCATCTAGTCGACCGAGGACCACCATGCCACCAGCGAGGACCAGTGTGCCAGTGTTAGCTAGCCGATGTGGTGAGAGCCATCATCGAGACAGTCACCATGATTGAGATAGCCGCAGGGACCTAGATAGTCGCATGGACCGAGACAGTGGTCGTGACAGTTACCGCACTAGTAGTAGTCGACAGCAAAGAGACGCAGCGATTGCCAGGTTGGCGGAAGCTCAGATACAAATGCAGCAAAGTCAGGAAGAATTTAGGAGACAAATGCAGCAAGACCAAGAGGAATTCAGGAGAGAGCTCAGACAGATAGCTCTTTCTGTGGCCAGAACTGGGAAGAGACCAGCAGTAGGTGAAGAGACACGGGGAGAGCCGACAGTTTCCACAGACCCTCTGCCGCCGCCTCCTCCTCCACCGTTGCAATAGAGGACTACTCTAACGACAGTTCCCCTATTTGCCCCACTTCAGGCGGGGATGAGACCGTACATCAGCGGAACCGCAGAAATAGGTAGCGGGCAGACTGTAGGCGGAAGTGGAGCTGCAAGATTTGATGGTGTATCAACTGGTACGGGACCACAATTTCCTCGGTATGAGTAAGGAGAAAGATCGAACAAATCAGTGGATACGAGGAATTTGGAATTGTGGCAGTACGAAAAGTTCGTGAAGAATGGTGGACGACCTTTCTTTGGAAAGTTGGACGAGGAAGAGGCATTCTTGTGGATATCGTCAGCTATAGGAGTGTTTGACACTATGGCATGCCCCATGGAGCACCAAGTGCACATCATCATAGGAGTATTTTAGGACGAAGCCAGGATATGGTGGAGTTCGGCCCAGAATTCTGTATTCACCCATCGTCAGCCCCAGGACATCACATGGGAGGATTTTAGTGCGGAATTCGATGGAAAGTATTTCCCGCCAAACATCAGGAAGAGAAAGGAATGATAATTCCATACGCTGAGGCAGGGACCCATGATAGTGGTACAATACGAGACTAGGTTTAGAGCTTTGGAGAGATTTGCACCAGACTTGGTGTCCACCAAAGAAAGAAGGATAGAGCGTTTTTATGAAGGCCTCCTTCACGAGATCAGGATGGCCTATTTCGATAGGAAGTTCGCTACTTTCGGTGATGTTGTGAGAGTTGCAGGTGAGGCAGAATGAGTTGTAGCTGCTAGACCTCACCAGGATGTTGACCAGAGGCAGAAACATTCGAGGCCATATCAGCCAGAGCAGGGAGAAGAACAGAGACATCGGTTAGATGCACCAATTGCCATGAGGGCTATGGATGCCCAAGTTCAGGGCTACAGAGCACCCTTCTGTTAGAATTGTCGACGTTGTCATGGAGGTGAGTGTAGAGCAGGCACAAATGCATGCTACAGATGCGGTCCGCGAGGACATAGAGCTGTAGAGTGCAGTGTAGGCACAGACATATGTTATAGTTGCGGTCAACCAGGGCATAGAGCCGCATCTTGTCCAACTGGCCAGACCCAACAGGTGACACTCCCAGCACCTCTGGAAAGACTTGCACTCCCAGCTCCCCAGCAACAACCATAGCAGAGAGGCCAGCAGGGTCAAGGTCAAGGCCAGAGAGGCCAGCAGGGTCAAGGTCAAGGCCAAAGAGGCAGAGACCGATAGCCACTGAGACAGTAGCAAAGAGGACTTGTAGCTATCATGATAGGACAAGAATAGCAGGCCTTGGATCAGAGCGGAATGCAAACAACGCCACCAGCAGGACCGTCCGTCTCGATACCACCATGGACAGCTGGGATGGACACAGCCATGATTGCTGAAGCACTGGAAGATGCGACCAATGTGACAAGTACGCAAATGTCTCACTTCAGATTTCACATTTAGTAGATAGTACCAGAGTGAAGCCTCCTTAATCTAAAATTTTGAGGACAAAATTTTTTTAAGGAGGGAAGTTTGTAAAACCCGTGATTCGAGTCAGGGTTTTACGTTACCGAACTAGTCAATTCGACCATTGGCTCGAGTCGAGTCAGTTTCATGAACCGCGTGCTGAGTCGAGGCCAGCCGCGAGTTATGAGTGATGAAAGTCAGGTGTACCTGAGTATATGATGATAACATCGAGAAGATGGTGAGATATGAGTTATCAGAATATATGAAAGTATGCAGTTTTTTATATGTTGGATCGTAGAAATAGTTTTAGGCCGAATAGCTGATTAGGACGTGTTGGATCATAGGAATCATGGACAACTATTTGGGTTTTGACTCCAACCCAACTAAGTTAGCCACAAAGGCTTTACAACCCTCACCAGACACGATACAAGAAAATGGATCATGCAATGACCCGTTGAAAATGACTCCCATCTCACAATTACAAGGTTTTGTCACCACTCTCTTCCCTTTACAGTCAAGAAAAGCCTGATGTGCAGACAACCAGTCCATTCCCAATAGTACATCATACCCTTTTACCCCATATATGATAAAGTTCCACAAATAGGGTTTCCCTTGTATATTTAAGGATATGTTAGTCACTCCTAAAGTTATGACTTCACCGTCTCCAATTCCAGTAGTTACTCTATAGGCCTTAGATAAGGGAGATGGTTGGAGTCCTAACCTTTTGACTATTTGAGATGATATGAATGAATGTGTACACCCCGAATCAAATAAAATATCCACCATGACTCATTGAATTAGAATTTTACCTTGGATAGTGTGTTCATCCTCCACATCTTCCTCAACTTCAACTGCATAGAGTTTCGCCTTCCCTTTGTCTGCCGGTTGTGCAGGTGCCAGGTAGCAAATAGGAGCTGGTGCCTTCACTTTCCCAGGCTGCTCCTGTTGTTGCTTCGGAGGCTGACGACACTCCCTCTGTATGTGTCCCGTTCTTCCACAGTTGAAGCACCTACGGGGCTCCTTGCATTTCCTAAATGCATCTTCTTGCAATTTTGACACCGCCTCCACGGGGTATCCTCAAACTTCCTTTTAAGGTTCCCTTCTATGTTCCCTTGGTAGTTCTACTGCTGGTGTCCAGTTGACCTATTTTGGTTACTGAAAGGGTTGGCATTCTTGTGCTGAGAAGTAACCTTTCCTTGCTTCTGTGCATGGTCATACTCGACCACCAACTCTTGAGTAGTGGCTGAGTCGATCAACTCGGTTATCGTACTCCTTGGCGCTGTAGCAATCTTACTTCTCAATTCTGGCTTGAATCCCCAAAAGAATTTGTCAGCTCTCACCTTTTCAGTTGCCAGAATCCCAGGTGCAAAACACTTCAGCTGTAAGAATTTCTTAGCATATTCCCGGACTGAATTCTCCCCCTGAACTAAATTGGCGAATTCTAGTGCTTTCTTTTGGACAACTGGCTCTAGAAAATATTGTCCCTTGAAAGCTGCCACAAATTCTGCCCACGCGATGGAGGAAATCTGACGTCGATGGAAAGTGGTTTTCTCCATGGATTTCCACCAGTAAGATGCTTCCTCTTGAAGCATGCATGTTGCCGATCTCACTTGATGGCGGTGGGGCACAAACAGAGCTCTAAACGCTTTTTGGTAATGTAAATCCAGCTCTCCGCCTTCATTGGATCGATCCCTCTAATCAATACCTCAGCTTCATTCTTCTAAATTTTTTCCACAGTGTAGCGGTCACTATCATCTACCGCTGGCGGCACCACTTGTCGGACTACCGTTGGCACTGGGTTTGGACGCTCTCCTTGCTCGCCCGGGTCTGCTAACCGTGCCCACCCTTGGGTACTCCCCTGACCACCATCTGGGGTGATTCTGGGACCTGCTGCCAAGTTTGAGGCTCCATTCCCTGCTACCACTCCCGGTAACCGCTGAACGATATTCTGAACCATAGAATTTGTATTTTCTGAAGCCTGTGCCTGTTCCTATATGGCCATCAAGATTTGAGCCAATACATTCTCGGTGTTCGCATTGGGCGGAGTAGCTTGGTTTGACTGTCTACGAGTGCCTGCCATCTAAAATGTCTAACAATCATGGTTCATTAGTATTTTTTTCACTTAGGCATATTTGTAGCAAATGAATTTGTTAATTAATAACACAACACTGTGGGAAAAGATAATTATAAGACTTTTAAACATGGTACTTGAGCCATAAAATGTGAGCTTGTAGGAAACCATGCTCTGATACCACCTGTAACGACCTGCCCGAACCGGACCGGGTGTTACTTAAAAATATAATTAATGTAATGGTAATATTCCAAAACATGAACTGAAATACAGCAAATAAGTCTCACAACATATAATATGAATCATAACAAAAAATCATGTTCTTTAAAATTTAAAATAATCATCCTACAGTCTTGGACCGTTTCCCATAGCCACATTTATAACACAAGAGATTAATAAGGAAATCCAACTTTATTATCGATTTGCCATACCTAGGTTGGTAAAAGAACCACCAACCCCACTTCTATTCTTTAGTCCAAAGCTACTCACTTATGGAGGCAATTCCGCGTTAGTGATAAAACCACTAAGCCGCATAATTAATTGAAACAAGTCAATATAATCCCTATTATCATTCCGAACAAGAAATGACAAGGAAATACCCTAGCCTGTTTGTTGCATAGGAGTTTTATAATTGTAGCGGCATGAACAAATCCCGAAGAAATAAATAAACTTAATCATAATTGTTCTGTTGCCTGTTATGGTATTTCAGGGACGAAATATTTCCAAGTTGGGGAGATTGTAAAGACCGTGGAAAAATTTTTTTTTATATATTCGACTCGGGCAGGGAAGGATCGAACGTTAGAGAATTAATATTAATTATATTATATTCACTACCCAGTTAAATATTTTATTCTTTACCCGGTTACCCGGTTAAAGGAATAAAATACAGGTGTTGGTGTGATTCCACAAACCCTAGCCGTCATTTCATTTTATGAAGGATGTCCTCCATCCTAGCCTTCATTCGCAATCTCTTCTCCTCTTCCTTGCCGGCGTGTCTTCTTCCTTACTTTGGTATTCTTCCTATCTCCTTCTTCTTAATTTTCTTGCATGTATATTTTAATTTGATAATAAGCTTTATAATCATGAGGATTAAAGTTTAAAATGCACAAGAAAGAAACTAAACAAAAATTAAACTTTAATTCGGCTGACGAGTCCCCTGTTTCGGCGAGATGGGGAAGCACAAGCAAGGTCACCAGGAATCGGTGGCAAGGGTTGTTTCGACGTCGGAAGATTATCCTACTCTCTTTGTCGATCAATGTAGGGTTGATCTCACTGTGTGTGGATGTTGGCCTGGGGTGGTAAATGGCCAAAAATAGAAGACGGTGGTAAAAACAGGGGCGACGGCGGTAGAGGAAGAAATCTGGCCGTCTTGGGTGGCGACAGGTTCTAATATGGCCGGGGAAGGTAGATAGGTGGTCGAGGGTGATGAGGAGACCACCCAATTGAGGCGGCGACGCTCGCCGGAGATGTAATCAGCGACACGAGCGTGCCGCTAGGCAGGCGATGTGGGCATCGCCGCAGCTGGAATACGGCCAGAGTTGGCCCGGGCAACATTGCAACGGCATGGCAGGGCTGGTCGGGGACGATTGAAGGGGGCTGGAGGTGCTCGACGGCGGTAGTTAGAGGGCTCCAGGAGTCGGGAACAGAGCAAGCCGGAGAAGAAGGAGGAAAAAAATTACCTTGGGTGGCAAACTTGTAAATAATGCTTGACTCGACATAGCTCCGGTTAAACAACAATACCAAATCTGAAATAACACCAGACTCGATACCGACTCGAGTTAAAAAATAATATTAACTCGAAATAAGTCTTTTAAGATAATTATTTTAAAGGGTTATGGGTAAAGTTACTAAACTAACCAATTATTGTATGAAATCGCAATGAGTAATAAAAATACGCTAATGATAAACAGTCGATAATTAATCAGCATAATTCAAGCGATTAAATTAAATAAGTGGGTTATAAGTGATTAATAAAATAAAGATTTTTACCTTTACTATGTTAAATTTAGTATTAGGTAAATAAAGTAATTATCTTAATAACGAGTCAATAATGTAGAAAATGGGTTATTAAACTATAGTCGGGTAGCAATCACTCGCATCGAACCTAAATAGCCAAATGAAAATAAATAAAGTACGAAATTTTATTGAGTCAAATAATTTAAAATAATTATATTAATAATATTTTTGAATAATACAAATTATTTTAAATAATTTAATTGATCTACTTAATTAATTAAATTGCTATAAATAATAGTAACCATTAAAAAATTATAACCGTAAACTAAATCATCAAGATTGAGGTTAAGTAATTATCATCGCAAAGGAAAATTAAATACTTGTGTATTAGTAATAATAATTTTATCAATTGTTAGGTAATAATTATGATTTAGATAATTAATTTAAAATGTGAAGTAGGATATACATGATTATGTCACTCGAATAATTAATTATCTCACTAGATTTGTTGATAATTTAATATTTAATATTTTTGAAAATGATATATATATATATATATATATATTAGATATTTAGTTGCATGCATTCCTAGTCAAATAAAATTATACTTATGAATAATTTTATGTTCTCAATGAGATTAGGATCATTCTGAGACTAGTGCCGACAAAGGTTACTAATTTTGGAAAATACAACATTTTATATAGTTATACTTGTTTGGGAAAATATAACATTTCAAATAATTAGACGGACAATAAAACATTCCAATTAATTATATAGACAATTTAACATTTCAAATAATTATACGAACACACATATTAATTTAAATGTACAGCCCTGTGTCGGACTGAGTCAATTCCTTAACCCCGATTGCGTTACAGCGCATGGTGGTCGCTTGTCGGGCATGTCGGGCTGAGGCCGACCAGGGCTAACAACAAGGGAAAGTACAACATTTCAAATGATTATACGAACCTAAATATTATATTAATTACTGATGACCCTCCAATTTAATTTAATCGCTCGAATTACGCTGATTAATTATCGACCGTTTATCATTACCATATTTTTATTATTCGTGCCGATTTCATGTAATAATTAGTTAGTTTAGCAACTTTACCCATAATCCATTAAAATAATTATTTTTAAAGATTTATTACGACTTAATATTATTTTTTAACTCGAGTCGGTATCGAGTCAGGTGTTATTTAAGATTTTGTATTATTATTTAACTCGAGCTATGTCGAGTCAAGCATTATTTACAAGTTTTCCACCCAAGGTAATTTTTTTCCTTCTTCTTCATCTTTGGCATGCTCTGTTCCCAACTCCCAGCACCCTCCAGCCACCGCCACTGCCGACCACCTCCGGCCCTGGTCAATCGTCGCCAACCAGCCCTGCCATGCCGCTGTGGTGTCGCCCCGTCCAACTCCGACCGTCTTCCAGCCGCGGCGACGCCCGCATCGCCTGCCTTGCGGTGCGCTTGCATCGCCTGCCTAGCGGCACACTTGCATCGGTGATTCCACAGCCGGCGAGCGTCGCCGCCTCTATTGGGCGGTCGCCTCGTGACCCTCGACCACCTATCTACCTTCCCCGGCATATTAGAACCGGTCGCCACCTAGGACGGCCAGATTTCTTCCTCCACCGCCGTCGCCCCTGTTTTTGCCGTCGTCTTCTGTTTTTGGCCATTTACCACCCCAGGCCGACATCCACACACGTGAGATCGACCCTACACTGATCGACGAAGAGAGTAGGATCATCTTCCGACGTCGGAACGAGCCTCGCCACCGATTCCCAGTGACCTTGCCTGTGCTTCCCCATCTCACCAAAACAGGTCGGCCGAATTAAAGTTTAATTTTTGTTTAATTTCTTTCTTGTTCATTTTAAACTTTAATCCTCACGATTATAAAGCTTATTATCAAATTAAAATATGCATGCAAGAAAATTACGAAGAGGGAGATATGAAGAATACCTAAGCAAGAAAGAAGACACGCCGGCAAGGAAGAGGAGAAGAGAATGTTAATGAAGGCTAGGGTGGAGGACGTCCTTTATGAAATGAAATGATAGCTAGGGTTTGTGGAATCACACCAACACCCGTATTTTATTCCTTTGACCGGGTAACCGGGTAAAGAATAAAATATTTAAACGGGTAGACTTACGCGGGTAGAGAATATAATATAATTAATATTAATTCTCTAACTTCCGATCCTTCCCTGCCCGAGTTGAATATATTAATTTTTTTTCCACGGTCTTTACACAAACTCATCAATAATCTGAAAAAGTAATCTCTTGTAAGGTACCTAGTTGTGAAGCTGGTTGTTCAAATATCTTTGGGTATCGCTTCCTTATCTCATCATCATGTTCCCATGTAGATTCTTTAACTACATGTTGAGTCCATTGCACTCGTACTAGGGAAATTTCTTTTCTTCTGAGAATCTTCACTCTACGATCCTCTTCCGCTTCCAACTTCCCAAAGAAAGGTCATCCACCATTTTTCACGAACCTTTCATATTGCCATAGCTCCAGATTCCTTGCGGTTACTGATCTATTCGATCCTTCTCTTAGCTCATGCTGCAAAAACTATGGTCATGTACCTGTTGGTACATTGTCACATCCTACAGCTCCACTTTTGCGTGTAGTCTGCCCGCCACCTGCTACAGCGGGTCCATTGACAACAGGTCCCATTATTGCCTAAAATGGGGCAAAAAGAGGAGTTGTTGTTGGATTAGTTCTCTATTGCTATGGTGGAGGAGGCAGTGGAGGAGGGCCAGTGGGAACAGCTGGCTTTCCTCGTGCCTCTTCATCCCCTGCTAGTCTCTTCTTAGCTCTAGCTACCAAAAGGACTATCTTCCTGAGTTCTCTCCTAAATTCTTCTTGGTTTTGCTGCATCTGTATCTGAACTTCAGCTAATCCGATAATTGTTACATCCCTCTCTTGTCGACTACATCTGCTATGGTGACTGTCATGACAACTATCTCAATGACGCCCCTCACTGTGTCGATTAACTGAAATTGGCACACCAACCTCTTTTGGTGGCATGGTGGTCCTCAGTCGACTAGAGGTTGTGTTACTGTGACCATGGTTGGGACTCTCATGTCCAGGCAATGGAGGGGATAGGGCCCTGATCTGCATCCTACGAGTCTGGTTCACCATCCTGCTGGTACTCCCTACTTAAATCTGATCAACCTATCACACCACTATATGGTAAGAAAATCTGTAAAGCAAAGACATTAAGATAGAAAATATACCTATCGGTATAGCTTTGTGTCAAGTGTTTAAAATATATAATATTTACCCATTTTTTTAATATGATTTTGTACTTCTCGGGTATAAACATTATTAATTAAGTAATATTTTACTTTATTATTTTAGTTAATTAATATTTTATTATATATGCTTAACTTTGATGTTTTAATGCAGAAAAAGATGAATAAATTAAGCTTTGGATTTGATTGGTCATGACACTTGGCGCCACCCAATGGCTACAATGTATGGTGTTCAATGGAGTCGAACAGTTGGAAACTTAAAGGGACATTATAATTAATTAGATTACGTCTATTTGTGAACACCCTCTTCGAATTCTTGTATCTCCACTTCTATATAAAGGGGTGGTCATTTGTTGTTGATCATATCTCATCTCTTGGCTTCAGATTGTAGTAGAAGTAGTAGTTTTAGTTTTTGTAATTTCTTTCTCTTTCGTAATAAAAGTTAGTTTCTTCTTTATATTGTTTTTCTTTATATTGTTTTCTATTTTTATTATGGAGTAGTTTTATATTTCGTTCTAGAGAAGAATGGAACTTAACATGATTTAATTGAATTCATTTCAAGCTCTTACTCTTTTATTCAATCGGATCGTTTGAATTATCATGTTCTAAATGCTAAGAATAGATTGATCACCTATTTCTTAGATCATGAGGTTTAATTAGATTTCGGGAGAAATTAATTAGATTAGTCATTGATAATTCATCATACGACGAGTCTTTTGACTTGTTTGTCGTTGTGGTCGGAAGATACACAACACCATATGCGGTTGTAAGGCAATTCTTAATGCATTATTTTGTTGATTAATCAATTATCACTGGGAGGTAGAAATTGAGGCAAAATAATAGAAGCATGAAGGAGCGGGAGCCACATGTCATATCATTATCCTAGATCGACAATCCGAGGGAATAAAAGATAAGAGTAAGATTTGATGAAGATTAAATTGATGTTAAGGAAAATTCGACTCTAGAACGAGTTTTATAATTTTAATATCGCTTTTAATTTAAAGTTATTACACAAAATTAGTTAAGTTTGTTATTTTTGTTTTGTTCTTCATTTTATGTTCTTTAATTAATTATAGGAAATTCATCTCCCTGTGGGACGATACTTGAATTTATCATTATATTACTTGTTTCGACCATGTATACTTGCATGCTATTGAAAATATTCTAACACTTTGGCACACATGTAACCTATAATGCATCTACCATCTTAATCAACCATGAGTTAGCTTTGATACCACGACTGTAACACCTTGTTTTGGTTCATTCATGAACCAACCAAACTGTTCGCTAATCTACTTGATTCGGTTAAGCCGACCTGGGTCTACCCTCAACGTCTCAAGATGGTGATGTAACATGAAGAGCATGGATGAGATACTTGGGTACTAATGTTGTCCTACATGCATGCTATGATATGTAAACAAGTATACAAACAAACCAAACTAATTAAAAGTTTAAAGGAGATGTGTATTTTTAGAGCAAAATGGACAAAGTCTCCCCTAAATGTGCAATAGTGGCCACCCTATCAATTACAAGCGGTATATATTTATAACAATAAAAGTCCACAACCACAGTCCAAACATAGTATTTTCTACACATTCCAGATAGCCTTACTTTCCTCATCATATGAGCCGAGTTTAAGCTCCATTTCTCTCCTGTTCATTTTCATTTCTCTATTTCATTCGCATGCAAAATATTTACAATAGTTCACAGAACAGTTTATTAATTATATCATCTACGGTTCAACATACATAATCATCACTAGTTACACTCGACAGGTACATGTGTTCGTGATCTCAATGCTACTCCTTAGCGGTCCCGACATTGCTCATTCCTCGTAGTTCTCACCTATATATATAGTAAAAAGACGTGAGTAACATGTGTTGCCGGTCCATAAATAACTAGTAATAAACTGACAGAGGAGAGCTAACTCTCCTGTTGAATGAAAACATCATTACTCTTCCTCATAGAACTCTCGTAAGGGTGATAATAAGAGTTGTTGACCTCGTGACAGCATCCCCTTTCTATCTCATCCTTATACATTTGCCACTTTAGACTACCTTTGAATGGGAAAATCATTCTCTTTATCTTTCAGCCCTCTACATCCTAGGCCGAGTACTATCAAGCATGCACTTTAAGTACCGTTTGAAACTACAAGTCTAGACATGCATTGCATAGCAGTACCCGCAAATCTCCACACTTCTCCGGGTTTGAGGAACTCAAAGGTGGAGTTATCAAGATCTCTCGAGAATGGAACAGACACTTACTAACTCCAAAGCCTCTTTTGATGAACGCATGCCCTATCTCAAGACGTGGTCGTTGGTTATTCCATGTCTCACATCTCATTGAAAACATAAAAACTACATGTACATAGGCCTAGGTAGGGATTTCAATATAATAGGCCTGAAGGTATTATGAGCTGGATCTGAATTTTGAAAACAAACTTAAGGTATCTCATCCTTGAGGATTATTAATTCGGAAATACAATCGGCTAAATGGCCCATGTGGAGTGGGATACTAAAAATCCACCACTCGACACGTCCACTCACCTATCAAATCAAATCATGATAGAATGAGATAATAAAGAGTGAGGCCTAAACGGACCTAGTAGAAGCTCCACGTGCCTAGGCGGCAAACACCTACACATTAAATTTGGATGCAAATGCCTCCTAACTCATGATGCATCCAACTCATCAGAAACATCATACTCACAATACACTCATCACCCATCAACAATAAAACAATCATCAGTGTAAAAATAATTCTTGCACATCCTATTCATACAAATTTTATTATGTTTTTCTAAGCTATATTGCAATCAATTAGCATACCCAAATTTAATTTACCTAATTAGATCATTAGCATTCATTAAACACAACTCAAATCATACAAGTATCACATCATCCACCATAGGCATTCATCACGTCAAACAATCAATCCTAACATTTTATGCAAATAATCATTAAATTTAAATAATAAAATCAAAGGTAATTATATCTCACATTGTTGGCAATCAGCAACAGCTAGAGTTTTGTTGCACAGCTCGAGACTCGAATTGGGCACCCGACGGCATTCGAAGTTCGATTGTGTGAAGACCCGGAAAAAAATTAAAATATAAATATATATATATATATATATATAATAATAACGTTCGACGCGGGGAATCGAACATGGGGAAAAAAATTTCGTTAGCTGGTTAGGTATGAATTACTCGGTTAATTGAGAAGTAATTTCTAACCGGACGATTCTACTTGAATCGGTCAAGTCGACCACTTTATTTATCCATCTAACCATTTAAGTGAACCATACCATGTACCCATTAAAGAGGTTAAGTGAATTATTTATCCATTTAACCATTTAAGTGAATCATACCATGTACCCGTTTAAGAGGTTAAGTGAAATAGTTAAGTGAACCGTATTGATTACCCAATTACCCGATTAAAGGAATTGCGGTGAAAGGGTGTCTCCACAAACCCTAGCCGTCATTTCATTCTTTGTAAAAGGAGAAGGGGAGGGCGTCTTCTACATCTTTCTCCTCCTTGGACAGATGCTGGCTTTCCTCCTTCGCTCGGGTAATTCCTTTTCCTTTCTTTTTCTTTTGTTGCATGCATACACATGTTGCATAAATCATAAACATGTTAAACATAAGAATCAAATGAGAAATCAACAAGGGAAGAAGAAAACCAGGAGGACGTCCTGCAGTTTTAGCAGCAGCAACAACACCATCCTCCATCCTTGTGAGTAGGGTTGACGTGCTGGAAGTAGGGAGTGTTCCCAGTGGTGATGCTGGCCGGACGGAGTCGCCTTGGGTGGCCGAGTCAGACCGGCGGGGAGAGATGTAAATCAGGAAGTGTAGGGAGACCAGGTTGGTGTGATTGGGTGGTCTTGCTGGCCAGACGTGGATCCGCCATGGAAAGGGCAGACTGGTTGTCACTTGGGGTGGTGCTGGTCGTCACCTTGATGGGGCAGGACATGGTCGCCATGGCTGCTGGTCGGCCACCATGAATGGTGAAATTAAGGTCCCCATGTAGGGTGTAGTCGGAGTTCCATGAGACAACAGCAGATAAAGGTTGGATCTTTGGTGTTTTTCCAATCAGATTAGTGGGGTAGATAGAAGATGGGGTCTGAGATTGGGTGGAAGGAAAAGAAGACGGGCTGGTCGGGGGCTGTTTATGTGGTTGACTAGAATAGTCGCCATGGGTCTGGTTGGGGTTGCTGTTTGGGTGGCCAGGAGGGGGTCACCAAGGACTGGTTGAGGGTTGCCATGTGGTGGCCAATTTGGTGACGCCATAGCAGCAAATGGAGGCCGCCACATTACTGGTTGGTCGCCATGCATGGTGAAAATACCGGCTTTTGCTGGTTGATTACAATAAAGCTGGGAGCTTTGGGGTCGTTAAATGAATTGTTAAAGTGGGATGACAACTAGGTCAATATAGGAGAACTCGATGCGGTTGAGTTAGAATATAAGGTAAATACAAAAGACTAAAGTATGGGATATGTTAATAATTGAATTATCAATTAGATAATGGGGATTTGGATGGGGATAATTAATAATTAATTATCATTAGAATTGCTGAAAATTTAATAAGAAATAGAGACTAACATGAACTAATTACATCATTTAAAATTGATAGCATATTAGTCATGTAGTTGCATGTAGGTTCATGCAAAATAAAATTATCCTAATGTATAATTTTATGCCCTTATTCATATTTGGGTTAACGGATCATAGTCAGACGAAATCACAAGTCAGGTACGTATAATAGGTAGAACATCATACTTTCCTTGTTGGTAGCCTAGGTCGGCCTGAGCCCAGATTTGACCACCATGCACCGAGTGCAACCGGGGCCAAAGAATTGACTCAGTCCGACACTGGGTCGTATTATGTGCGTAAATTGTGTAATGCATCGACATTGTTTTGGAGTAGTGATAGCCGCCCCATAAAAAGGCTACAGCCGGGGTGAGTGAGGCACAACGATTCCTCCATCGCACTGGAGTGCAGTGATAGCCTCCCCATAAAAAGGCTACGGCCGGGGTGTGCAAGGCACTGGCACTGGAGTGCAGTGATAGCCGCCCCCATAAAAAGGCTACGGCCGGAGTGTGTGAGGCACTGGCACTAGAGTTGGCAGTGAGAGCTTCCCCACAAACGGGGCATAGCAATCACCTGAGTGCAGTGATAGCCTCCCCATAAAAAGGCTACGGCCGGGGTGTGCGAGGCACTGGCACTAAAATTGGTAGTGAGAGCTTCCCCACAAACGGGGCGCAGCAATCACGTGAGTGCAGTGATAGCTACCCCACAAAAAGGCTACAGCCGGGGTGTCTGAGGCACTGGCACTGGAGACGGTAATGGTAGCCTCCCCACAAAAGGGCTACGGCCGGGGTGTGCGAATCACAGCGGATACCTCCTCCGCATTGTTTTGGAGTACAGCGGAATCACTCCACCACATATTAAAATAAACTTAAGGAAATAGTGGAATGTACTTGTTTTGTTTTATCTATTATACTACTTAGTGTTGTAATCACTAACGCGGAATTGCCTCCGCAGGTGTGCAGATACGAGATTAGGTGATTGACAACCAGAGCATGGAGTAAAATAAATATGAGGACTCCTTTCTTTTTTACTATTTGATAAATAAGTGTGGCTACTGGGAAACGGTCCAAGACTGTGGGATCTTTATATATGTTTTTGTTTACAAAAATGTTAGACATATTTGCTTAAATTTTGAGTAACACCTTTCTAGCTAGGCCCACAATGTTGTGACAAATGGCGGGTCGTTACAGATTGGGTTCAACAGGATGAATTCGACAGAAGATCTGGCAAATTTCAGCGAATCTGGATTTTTGGTATTTTCTGACTGTTTTTTGGCAGCTTGCGGTGGTTTATCGGCAGCTTCCTGGCTATTTTCTGTCTAGTTTTCAAGTGAGGCAATTGGGGGTATGGGTCAGCATTGGCTCGGTGAGCTCAACCCAATGGTGGTGGCGTTGAGGATGACAATGGCGGCGATGACCTCCAGCAGCTGCAACAAGTAGGCCAGGGTCGGTCAGTTCTCAAATTGTCACTCGGCCGGCCTCAGCGGCTGTGTTGGGTATGGGGGAAATACTTAGGGGTCGAGGGGGAGGCATTGGTGGCATGACAGTGGTGGAGCTGCGTAAACGGAGGTAAAGAGAAGGGTGGCGCAATCGTGCGGTGATTCAGCATCGTGGAGGCGGGGTTGGCAGTCGCGGGTGCTCGGGGTAGAACGACAAATGCATGGCGAGGCTCGGCGGTGTCAATTGGTGGTGGTGGGTCGGGCGGCCAATGGTGACATCACTGACGTGAATCAGGGCGGTGTTGGCGGTGATTGGGGTTTGGTGGGAAGAAAAGGTCGGGAGAAGTTCGGTGGCAATTTTGTGAATAAAACTGAACTCGAATTTGACTCAAGTCAAAAATAATAACTAACTTGTAGTAAATCCTAAAAAATCCAAAAAAGAGGAAAAAAATCCCATAAAATATAATACACATTATAACACCACAGTGACATGTTCTATATGTAATATCCCACCCAAAATGCCCTAAAATGCATCCTAAGGCGTTATTCGGCCTAAAAATAATTATACGATCAAATACATAAAAAAATTTTTTTGCATACTTTCATATACTCTGATAACTTATTTCTCATCATCCTTCTGATGTTATTATCATACACTCAAGTACACTTGACCCACATTGCTCATAACTCACAATTGGCCTCGACTTAGCACGCAGTTCATAAAAATGACAAGGCTCACACTAACGATTGAACTGACTGGTTTCCTAATGTAAAACTCTGACTTGCGTCATGGGTTTTATAGCTCTAATCAGACCTCACATATCTAGAAGATGCAGTCAAGATTGTGGATCGCCAAGTGAAGGTTCTTTGAAAAGAAGTTCCACTAGTATGAGTGCAATGAGTAGAAGAATCTGCATGGGAACGTGAAGACGAGATAAAGAAGAGATACCCAGAGATATTCAAGCAAGTAGTTTCATGTCCATGTACTAAGACTTAGCTTTTAACATTATGGATGAGGTTGAAACCACTTTGGGTAAAACATCGAGGAAAAAGCATTTCAAAGGGAAGGTTATAAAATCCCTGACTCAAATCAGAGTTTATATTAGAGAACAGGTTAGTTCAGCCATCGGTTAGAGTCAAGTCAGTTTCATGACACGCATCCTAAATGAAGGCCAGATGTAACGACTCACTCGAACCGGACAGGGTGTTACTTAAAAATATAGTTAATATGAATGTAACATTCAAGAACATGAATTTAAATACAGCAAATAAGTCTCGCAACATATAATATAAATCATAACAATAAATCATGTTCTCTAAAATATAAAATAACTATCCCACAGTCACGGACCGTTTCCCATGGCCACATTTATAACATAAAAGAATAATAAGGAAGTCCAAGTTTTATTATCCATTCACCATACCTAGGTTGGTAAAATAACCACCAACCACGCTTCTATTCTTCAGTCCAATGCTGCTCACCTGCAGAGGCAATTCCGCGTTAGTGATAAAACCACTAAGCCGCATAATTAAATGAAACAAGTCAATATAGTCCCTATTATCATTTTACTCGTTATTATTATTATTACACAAGTCTTTAGTAATTATCTCTCATGTCATTTTGAGTTTAGTAATTTGTCTCTTAGGTCATTCTGAGATTTGTAAAAGTTGTCTCCCAGCTCATTCCGAGATTAGAAATCGTCTCCTAGCTCTTTCTGAGATTAGGTGGTCTCCCAATTCATTTAGAGTTTAGTCATGGTCTCCCAGTCATTCTGAGATTAGGTGGTCTCCCAATTCATTTCGAGATTAGTCATGGTTTCCCAGTTCATTCTGAGATTAGAAATTGTCTCCTAGCTCATTCTGAGATTAGGTGGTCTCCCAATTCATTTTGAGATTAGTCATGGTCTCCCAGTTCATTATAAGATTAGAAATTGTCTCCCAGCTCATTCTGAGAGTAGGTGGTCTCCCAATTTAATTTTGAGATCAGTCATGGTCTCCTAGTTCATTCTGAGATTAGAAAATTTCTCCCAGCTCATTATGAGATTAGGTGGTCTCCCAATTTATTTTGAGATTAATCATAGTCTCCTAGTTCATTCTGAGATTAGAAATTGTCTCCCAGCTCATTCTAAGATTACGTGGTCTCCCAATTCATTTTATGATTAGTAATGGTCTCCTAGTTCATTCTGAGATTAGAAATTGTCTCCCAGCTCATTCTGAGATTAGTGCCGATAAGGCTACTAGTTTGGGAAAATACAACATTTCATATAGTTATACCAGTTTGCGGAAATACAACATTTTATATAATTATACAAGTTTGGGAAAATACAACATTTTAAATAATTAAACGGACACACAACATTTCAAATAATTATATGGACATACATAGTAATTTTAAAGGTGTGGCCTCGTGTCGGACTGAGTTAATTCCTTGACCCCGATTGTGTTCTAGCGCATAGTGGTCGAATCTAGGCTTAAGCCGACCAGGGCTGCCAACAAAGGAAAGTAAAACATTTCAAATGATTATACGGACTAGGATATTTCAAACTCGTAGGTGCGACCAACGATCCTAATCTAGACGAGAATATAAAACTATGCATAAGTATAATTTTATTCGAGTAGGAATGCATGCAGCTAAATATCTAATATATATATATATATATATATATATACATATCATTTTCAAAAATATTAACTATTAAATTATTCATTTGATATAATCATTTAAATCCTACTTTGCATTTTAAATTTATTATCTAAATCATAATTAACACTTAATAAATGATAAAATAATTATCAACTTATAAACAAATATTTAATTACTATTATTAGTACATTTTCCTTCAGTTATAATTTTTAATCGCTACTATTATTTATAGCAATTTAATTAATTAATTTGTTCGATTAAATTATTTAAAATATTTTGTATTATTTTAATTTATAAATATTATTAATACCATTATTTTAAATTAATCGACTCTATAAAGTTTCGAACTTTTTATTTCATTATACTAGTTAGGTTCGATGTTAGTGATTGTTACCCGACTATAGCTTAATAACACATTTTACCTAATATTAAATTTAATATTGTAAAGTTAAAATCTTTATTTTATTAATCCCTTATAAACATCCAATTTAAAATTAATCACTTATATTATGCCGAATAATTATCAATCGTTTATCATTACCGTATTTTTTTATTACTTATGTCCATGTCCATTTCAGCCCAATAATTAATTAGTTTAGCAGCTTTAACCATAACCAATTAAAATGATTATTTTTTAAATATTTATTACGAGTTAGTATTATTTTTTTAACTCAAGTCATTATCGAATCAACCCATATTTACAAAACTACCACCCTCCTCCTTCTTCTTCTTCTTCTTCCGGTCGCCATTCTTCTCTTCTCCAAAAACAGGTTCATCCTTCTCCTCCAACCCTTATCTTGGCACCCAATGGAACCACCATTTAACCATCCCAGCAAAGCATCAATGACAAGATAACATTCACAAGTGAGGAAGCCTCAAGTGTGTGTTTCACGGCAGTTAACCAAGACGACCATGTGCTGCACCATGGCGCCCAACTCCTGGCCTGTTCTTCTTCTCCCAACCTCAAGACCCCTCCTTTCTTGCACCTTGCTCCAATTCAGATGTTCCACGACCTCAGGCTGGCATCAAAACAGGAAAAATTGGCCACCTTTGGACGTTGCATGAAGGATGGTCGTTCTCCCCACTTCTGCACGCCGTTGCCATGAATTCCGGCGAGAAGGTGGTCTGAAGTGGATTATTACAGCGACCTAAACTACTGTGATGGAACCCATGATGCTGTCGACGAAGTACAACCGGCGTATACCCCTCTGAGGCTTCCATTACAACATCAATTGCAGCAGAGCGTCGCCACTTCCGTCACCCTTGCAACTCCGCCCCTCACAGCTGTAATTCCGCCACCCACCGGAAAACCAGGGGCGTGGCGAGCCCCCCTTCAACCCAGCAGAAGAGAGGTCATCGGGGTGTGAGGGACTGCCTTGCAATTATTCTTACGGTCGCCCATCTTGCCAAAGTTTCAGGCTACCGGCCATGGACCGGGATTCCAATTTCAGTTCAGTTTAGTTCTTTTCTTGTTGATTTACAATTTTAATTCCCATGATTAACAAGCTTACTATGAATTAAAAATATGCATGCAAGAAAATTAAGAAGAGGGAGATAGGAAGGATACCCAAGCAAGGAAGAAACATCAGCAAGGAAGAGGAGAACTAGGCGGCTAAGGTGAGGAAGATGCCCCTACACCCGTATGTGAAAAATGACGTCTACTTTCAAATTTATAAAAATGAAAATGACGGCTAGGAAAAGGATTTCCCACAATCTTCACAACTATATATAAATATACACAACACAACGAGTCCCTCAATTAAAATCTTACACCCTACCCTACCGCCCATTCATGAATAGGTATCACTTGGCTAAAATTCGTTCTCCCTTTTCCTCCCACTCACCAAGTCGTCACCGACCCAAGACTGGGGGTTTGGCCTTAGGTCGAACCATGACCAGTCGACAAATGATCATAATAATTGTGATGACCAATCATATCGATTTACCCGTACTTCACTTAATTGGGTGACCGGGTAAATAAATGGGTAAATAATAAAATATAATAATTAACCTGGTAGAATTAACCGGGTAAAGAATATAAAACGTTCGGTCCTTTCTGGACCACATCTGCATCAATTTAATTTTTTTTCTCATGGTCTTTACACCAAACATGCATTATGAATGATGGGGGTCAAATGTACCTAAGTATATGATGATAACATTTGAAAATTGTTGAGAACTGAGTTATCAGAGTATACGATAGTATGAAGTTATTTTTTATGTATTTGATCGTATAATTATTTTTGGGCTTAAGAATGCATTATGACGTGTTATATAGCAGTTTGGGTGGGTTATTAGTTATAAACATGTTATCTTAATGATATTCAGTGTATTATATTTTATGGTATTTTTCTATATTTTTTGGATTTTTTTGGAATTTATTAGGAGTTAGTTATTATTTTTGACTCGAGTTCGACTTGAATCAATTTTTATTTACTTGATTGCCACCCAAAAGCCTTCCCCGATGTTTTCTCCCTCTCCCCCCAATTGTCCCCTCCAGCCACTGCACCGTTGCCGATGGACACTAACAAAGCCGCCAGACCTCCAACGAGCTATCCCACCACCATCTCGGTCGCTGCCGAGCCTCCACGATGCATGGGAGACACTAGAATGTGCCGCGACCTGACGCCGATTCCCCCTCAATCGTGTCGTCCACAGTCGCCGTGCCCTTGTCGCCTTCCCCTTCGACCTAGAAGCCCTTCCCCCATCCCATGCACTCCCTCCGAGCCCGATCGGGCAAGCCCAAGCCATTCTGACCGATCGATGGCCATCGCCACAACCATCGCCGCCACTGCCACCCTCACCAACACCGTTGTCATGTCAAGGTCACCAAGCCTATACTGACTCACAGCCCCGACAACCTCGCCAAAAAAGTCACCGTTAAACCAGATTTGCTGGAATTCATCTGATTTTCACAAAATTCATCTAGCTAAACCCGATCGAACTGTGCACACCACCGGGTGCCGAATTTGAGTCCCAAATCGAATGACAAACTTTAATCGTCGCTGATCACCGATGACGTGAGGTATAATTAATTCTGACCTAACTATTTATAATTTATAATTATTAGCACAATATACTAGGATTTGAATGATTAACATAGTAAAATATTTTGATTGTGAATAAAATGAATATGTAATGATTTGAATTATACTGAATGAATGTTAATAATCTAATTAAGTGAATTAAGTATAAGTTTCTAATTAATTGCAATGCAATTTAGATAATCATGATGTGAATTGATGTGAATGCTTGATATGAGTATGTTAGTTAGGATGTGTGAATGAATCATTCAGATAGTGAGGATTAGCCTTTACATTGGATGTATAGGTAGGGAGTTGGAGCTTGCCATCTAGGCGTGTGGACACGATTGAAGCTTCTAATAGCTCCGTTCCCACTAGTAAACAAGATCTTACCCCAATAGGTATTAGATGTGAGAATAAATTCAGGGATCTCAAACCTCCTCATCATCCACCCAGTCCACAAGCCATGCAAAGTCATCCTTGGATTGAAGAGGTTCCTCCCTTGAAGTGGATGCATTACCGGCCTTTCTCTTCTTGTTCTCCCTCAAGTTTATCTTGTTGTAGATAGCATTATAATCCATGGTCTTGAAAGGAGGGAATGAGGTAGTTTTTACTCTATGTCTGGAGTAGCTTGGAAGAGGAGAGATGATAGGAGTTGCTTTTAGGTAGGCATGTTTTTCTTTGGTTCTGGTATCTCCACATATGGTTGAGGATGAGGGATGGCAAGTTGACTCTTTTCCTGAAAAGAATCCACCAAAGATTGTAGATGGGATACGAGGAGAACTCACTATAATGGCCAACTTTTGGAAATATGTTGTTCCAATCACTTGCCAAAACACAAATGCCATCTTGGTGGATCCTAAGCTCTTATAGGGTTTGTGAGAATAGTTCCCACGTTGACCATGGTTCTTTCCAATTCTTTGTGACTCACAAACTTAGTCACAAGATGCTCCAACTACACGTTGTTAAATAGGTCTTATCACAATCATCCAGTACTCCCAAGAGTTGTGCAATGTGCCCTAACCTCAAATGAAACCTATCTCTGTTAGGGACCTCAGTTGGCAATGAGTTGTGATGGCTCTGAGAAGGTGGTGCTGACTCGATAGTGGCAGTGATCGGTTCAATGATGGGAGACTTTGGTTAGGATTAGGGATTTAACCTATTCAACTTTCTCAATTCGTTCTACCATCGATAATTTACCAAACTCCTTCTTCTTTAAAATGAAGGTTCTGTTCATGACTTCGGTTAACCGAAGAGATAACCTACACAAACTGAGCTAGGGAAACCATGACCAGGATCAAAATGTTGGTTTTTCCAAGTTCTAAAGTCCATTTGAGGAATGTTTTGGGTGATTGGAAACACTCTTTACTGATTGTAGCTTGTCACAAGCATGACAAAAAATAGTTTTTAAAATATTTCCCCAATGTACATGTCTGTACAAAAAATACTTCAAAAGTGATTCACACTTGTTGATATACACTAAAACTTCAAAAAATTGAGGGTTCTAAAAATCATTTTGAGAATTAATTGAACCCTTTAACACCCTGATTATCCCTTTTGAAATCAATTTTTTATGACACTTGACAACTAAACATATTTACATAATAATTAAGTGGATTCAAAGAATTAGAAATGAATCTATACCTCCATTGGATATATCCTATTTTGTCACAAAAATGACAAGTTGGTAGTCTCCTTAATGCATGAGATGTAGTGACATATTTGTGTGGCTTTTCCCCTTTCCTTAGGGCATATCTAAGTTTCTCTTCTCTCCTTGGGGGATGATGAACCATCTTCTCCTTCCTGGGAGCTTGAAAAGTCCTCTTCCGTTTGCTTGGAGCTTGTGGAAGCTTCTTTCCTTTGGTAATGGTGTAGTGACCCTTTGAAGTGCAAGCTTCATGTGTGAAGTCATCTACAAGTGGAATTGAAGTTTTGATAAAGTTGTGGAGTTTGTTGAATTCTCCTTAATGGTTGTGTCCCTATTTTACAAAGAGGGTTCTTAGTTATTGTTGAAGGGCATTCTTCTCTTGTGTGATTGCCTGAAATTGTTTTCTCTGCTCCTTGTTCTTCTTAGCAAGTGAATTGTTTCCAGATAGAGCTCCTCAAATGCTCTTTTAAATTCTTCTTCCCTTTCTTCCTCAATGGCCATGAACCAGCATTCACTTATACAATCTTCATTTTCTTCATCATATGAATGCATGGTAGCATAAATAACCTTCTTCCCCTTAGGATCTTGATCCCTATCTTTGGTTGGACATTCATGCAATGACTTGTCCAAAACCTTTGCACTTGCGTCATTGAATCTTGTCTTTAGTGTTATCCTTCTCTTCCTTGATCTTGAGATCCCTTTTGACCTCTTGTCCTCTATTTTCTTCCTCTTGTCTTCTTGAAGGGATGACTCAAACTTTCTTCGTGGGAAACCTTTTTAAGTTCCTAAGGAGGAATGCCATCCCCTCATCAAGATCTTCATCTTTTCCTTGCATGAGGATCTTGAGGGCTATGTCCTTATTCTTCTTCTTATTGGTCTCCACCTCCTCATTATCTATTTCCAAAGTGTGCCCATGAGGAATTAAAGTTCCAAGAAGCTCCTCCATGGACATGATGGCAAGGTCTTTAGCTTCCTAAACACCCATCACCTTGGAGAGAGTTAGAAGTAGTATGCAGTTTAGCTCCGCTTTCCCAATCATCATCTTACTAAGCCTTTTGAGATCTACAAAGATATCATTAAACTGGTTATTCATCGCATTAATAGTCTCAGCCTCCTCCTTCTTAAAATTTTTATATTTGTATGTGAAGAGGCTAATCTTGAACTTTTTACTTGAGATATACCCTCATAAGTAACCTCAAGTAAATGCCAAATCCCATGTGCCGATTGACAAAGAGAGACTCTATTGAATTCAGTTTCACCAAGAGCGCAATAGAGGGCATTAATTTCCTTGGCATTAATGGTGCAAGCTTTCTTTTCTTGCTCACTCCATGAGTCTCTATTTAGAAGAGGGTCATGGTGACCATTAAGAATAATTTGCCAAATTTCAAAATCTTTAGAGGATAAGAAAGTTCTCATTCTAGCCTTCCAATAATTGCAGTTAGATCCATTGAAGCAGGGTGGTTTTTTGTGGAGAGCCCTTCTCTGTGCATTGTCTTATTCTCCAGTTCAAAAGCCAAGCTCTGATACCAATTGAAGGCATCTAATTGGAGAGAACTAACTACAGACTCAATAAAAGAGTTAGATCTCCACGATACTCAGACCCTTGCTAAGACCATAAGTGGACAACTAAGTGAAATGATTTAATCACAATGAGAAATAACAAAATAAGTAAAAGGAACAATATGGCAACGCAATAACCAATATTAATGAAACCAAATTAGATGTAGAATTAGAGGTGGTGTTCAGGCAACACAAGATCATGGTCACAAAGCCACTTGCTTTGGTGAATTGATCAAACCATACAAGGGGACTAAGTGGCTTTGAGCTTGATTCAGTTAGCTCTCTAATGTGAACTTGTCAAATACAAGAGAGCTAAGTGAAGTGTGCTAAAGCAAATGAAAACAAATAAAAATAAGAACACAAAGAGAAGGAGAAGAGAAAAGAATTAAATAATTTTTAAAGAAATTCCCAATTAGTACTTTCTCTTCTATCCCACCAAGTCCTTTGCTTGGGTAGGTCTTCGCAGCTTCACTATAACAAACCACTTGTACAACTTACAAGCAACAAGCCCAAAGCCTCCTTCACAAACACTTCACAAGCGCTAAGGAAGCTTGCACTCCAAACACCTTTGGAACCTCAATAAGCCTTCCTTTTCATATGCCAAGTGCCAAGGATCCTTAGCCAACTAGCTCCAAACACCCTTGGAGCTCCACCACCTTGAAGCTACCTCTCTTCACTTGCTCATACCTTAAGCCAAGGGAGTATCCAAGCCGAGCACCTCCTTCTGCAAGTAAGATGTTTATCACACTAGCTCAGAAACACTTTGCAAACTCACATACGAATCACTCTCCTTGGAACACAATCAAACCACCTAGGAAAACAAGTTAATAGTTATAGCTACCTCGAACAAAAGCTTGTTCTTCCTAATTTGATCCAAGAGGTGTGTAAAACACACTCCCCAATGCAATATTTATAGACTATCACGGCCTCTCACAAAATAGAAGCTGTTAGGTTTGAACCACCCCCTTTTTCCTTTTTAGAATGTGGTAGGGGGTGGTCGTGTAGGGAAGGTATGGTCGACGGCTAGGGTGGTGGTGGTGCACAACCAGCTGGCGGCTGCGCTAATGGCTCGTGACCCCACATGCAAAGTGGTGGTTTTGGGTTGCTGTGCATGTGCCGTCCAAGCCCAGGGAAGTGCTAGGAAAGAGGGGGAAGAGGATAGGGAGGGTTGCCGGAGGTTTTTGTCGGAGGTGGTGGCCGGTGGCAACACATGCAAGGTGGCTGACAGTGGGCGGCCATGACTGGAACTGGGGAGAAAGGTAGGGAGAGAGGAGGGAATGAAGGGAGGCGGGGGTGAGTCAGTGATTGCATTGGCCAGCGGCGCTCACTTTTGGCAGCTGTTTGGCCGGTAATGAGGTCAACACAGTGGGGTGCGGCAAACAGAGGAGGAGAATTAGGGAGGCAAACTGTAACGACCCGCCCGAAATAGACCGGGTGTTACTTAAAAATATAGTTAATGTAAATGTAACATTCCAGAACATGAATTGAAATACAACAAATAAGTCTCGCAACATATAATATAAATCATAACAATAAATCATGTTCTCTAAAATATAAAATAACCATCCCACAGTCTCAGATCGTTTCCCATAGCAACATTTATAACACAAAAGAATAATAAGGAAGTCCAATTTTTTTAAATTATCAATTCACCATACCTAGGTTGGTAAAAGAACCACCAACCACACTTCTATTCTTCAGTCCACAGCTGGTCACCTGTGTAGGCAATTCCGCATTAGTGGTAAAACCACTAAGCCGCATAATTAAATGAAACAAGTCAATATAATCCCTATTATCATTTCACCCGTTTTTTACTATCGGTTCACAAGTCTTTTATTAATTATCTCTCAGGTCATTTTCAGATTAGTAATTTGTCTCTTAGGTCATTCTAAGATTCGTAAAAGTCATCTCCCAGCTAATTTTGAGATTAGAAATTGTCTCCTAATTCATTTTGAGATTAGGTAGTCTCCCACGTCATTCTGAGATTAGTCATTGTCTCCCAGTTCATTCTGAGATTAGAAATTTTCTCCTAGTTCATTCTGAGATTAGGTGGTCTCCCAGGTCATTCTGAGATTAGTCATTGTCTCCTAGTTCATTATGAGATTAAAAATTATCTCCCAGCTCATTCTGTGATTAGGCGGTCTCCCAGGTCATTCTGAGATTAGTTATTGTTTCCCATTTCATTCTGAGATTAGAAATTATCTCCCAGCTTATTATGAGATTGGTGGTCTCCCAGATCATTTTGAGATTAGTCATTGTCTCCCAATTCATTCTGAAATTAGAAATTGTCTCCCAGCTCATTCTGAGATTAGGTGGTCTCCCAGGTCATTCTGAGATTAGTCATTGTCTCCTAGTTCATTTTGAGATTAGAAATTGTCTCACAGCTCATTTTAAGGTTAGTGCTGACAAAGGCTACTAGTTTGGGAAAATACAACATTTTAAATAATTATATGGACCCACATAGTAATTTTAAAGGTGCGACCCCATGTCGGACTGAGTCAATTCCTTGACCCTGATTGTGTTCCCACGCATGGTGGTTGAATTTGAGCTCAGGTTGACCAGGGCTACCAACAAGGAAAAGTACAACATTTTAAATAATTATTCGGACTTAGATATTTCGAATTCGTAGCTGTGACCAATGATCCTAATTTGAACGAGAATATAAAATTATACATAAGTATAATTTTATTCGAGTAGGAATGCATGCAGCTATATGTCTAATATATATATTAAACTTTTTGACAACATAACATGTAACAATTCAAAATTATTAAAAATTAAATTCTCAACAAATCTAGTGAGAATTAATTATTCATGTGATATAATCATTTAAGTCCTACTTTGCATTTTAAATTAATTATCTAAATCATAATTAATACCTAACAATTGACAAAATAATTATTACTAATAAACAAGTATTTAATTTTCCTTTGCGATGATAATTACTTAACCCGAGATGATTTAGTTGGCGGTTATAATTTGTAATCGCTACTATTATTTACTGCAATTTAATTAATTAAGTTATTCAAGCAAATTATTTAGAATAATTTGTATTTTTGAAAAATATTATTAATACAATTATTTTAAATTATTTGACTCAATAAAGTTTCGATCTTTATTTATTTTCATTATTTTATTTAGGTTCGACGCTAGTGATTGTTACCAGACATAGTTTAATAACCCATTTTCTACATTACTGACTCGTTATTAAAATAAACACTTTATTTACCTAATATTAAATTTAATATGGTAAAGGTAAAATCTTTATTTTATTAATTACTTATAACCGTCCAATTTAATTTAATCGTTTGTTGTGTCAATTCATTATCCACCTTTGATCATTACCGTATTTTTTATTACTCGTGGCGATTTCGTACAATAATTAATTAGCTTAGTAACTTTAACCCACAAACCATTAAAATAATTATTTTTAATGATTTATTACATCTTCGTATTATTTTTAACTCGAGTCGATATCGAGTCATGTGTTATTTACGAGTTGGTATTACTATTTAACTCGAGCTGTGTCGAGTCAAACATTATTTACAAGTTTGCCACCTAAGGTAATTTTCTTGTTCTTCTTTCCTGGCGCCATCCCCTCTTCCCGACAGCAGCCACCTTCCAGCCGCCATCAATCATCGTTGCCTAGCCCTGCCATGCAGTTGCAGTGTTGCCCCAGCCGCCTTCCAGCCACGGCAACACCTACATCGCCTACCTAGCGGCACACTCGTGTCACCGATTCCACCACCGGCAAGAGTCGCCGTCTCCATTGGGTGGTCGCCTTGACACTATAAAGACTGTGAAAAAAAAAAGGACGCGGATGCAGTTCGAGAAAGACCGAACGTGTTATATTTTAATTCTACCTGGTTAATTATTTACTCATTTTATTATTTACCTGGTTAAATGAAATACGGGTGTAGATGTGTTTTCACATACCCTAGCCATCATTTTCATTTTTATAAATTTTGAAAGGGGACATCATTTTTCACATAGGGGTGTAAGGGCTTCTTCCTCACCTTAGCCGCCTAGTTCTCCTCTTCCTTACCGGGGTTTCTTCTTTTGTTGGCTATCCTTCTAATCTCCCTATTCTTAGTTTGCATGCATGTTCTTTTTAATTAATAGTAAGCTTGTTAATCATGTAACTTAAGTCTCAAATAAACAAGAAAGAAAAGAACTAAACTAAACTGGAAAATTGAAATCCCATCCATGGCCGACGGGTGCAAATTGTTGGCGAGATGGGCAACTGTAAACAAGTTTGCAAGGCTTCCCCTCACACCCCCAACGACCCCTCTGGTTGCTGGGTCGAAGGGATGGCCTGCCATGTCCCTGTTTTCCAGTGGGTGGTGGAATTGCAGCTGTGAGGGGCGGAGTTGCAAGGGTGATGGAAGTGCCGACGTTCTGCTGCCATAGGTGCTGTAATGGACGTTCAGAGGAGTAGACACCGGTTGTGCTTCGTCGACAGCATCATGGGTTCCATCATAGTAATTCAGGCCGCCGAAATAATCCACTACAGACCACCTTCTCGCCGGAATTCGTGGCAGGGACGTGCGAAAGTGGGGAGAACGACCATACTTCATGCAACGTCCAAAGGTGGCCAATCTTTCTTGTTTTCATGCCAGCCTGAGGTAGTGGAACATCTGAGTTGGAGCAAGGTGCAAGAAAGGAGGGGTCTTGAGGATGGGAGAAGAAGAACAGGCCAGGAGTTGGGTGTCATGGTGCAGCACATGGTCGTCTTGGTTAACTGCTATAAAACACGCACTTTAGGCTTCCAATTGGTTGCTGGAGAAGGTTGAAGTTGAGGGAGGACGTGATTCTGGGTTTGGGTGCCAAGAAAAGGGGTGGAGAAGAAGGGTGTGGTCTGGTTTTGGTGTAGAGAAGAGTGGCGACGGGAAGAAGAAGAAGAAGGAGGAGGGTGGCAGTTTTGTAAATATGGGTTGACTCGATACCGACTCGAGTTAAAAATAATACGAACACGTAATAAATCTTTAAAGATAATTATTTTAATGGGTTACGCGTAAAGTTACTAAACTAACTAATGATTGTATGAAATCGCCATGAGTAATAAAAATACAGTAATGATAAATGGTCGATAATTGTTCGGCGTAATTCAAGCGATTAAATTAAATTGGAGGGTTATAAGTAATTAATATAATAAAGATTTTACCTTTACTGTATTAAATTTAATATTAGGTAAATAAAATAATTATTTTAATAATGAGTCAGTAATGTAGAAAATAGGTTATTAAACTATAGTTGGGTAGCAATCACTCGCGTCGAACCTAAATATCATAATGAAAATAAATAAAGTTCAAAACTTTATTGAGTCGAATAATTTAAAATAATTGTATTAATAATATTTATGAATTAAAATAATTATAATTATTTTTAATAATTTAATTGAACAAATTAATTAATTAAATGGCTGTAAATAATAGTAGCGATTAAAAATTATAACCGTAAATTAAATACTTGTTTAAGTTATTATCACCGCAAAGGAAATTAAATACTTGTTTATTAGTAATAATTCTTTTATCAATTGTTAGGTATTAATTATGATTTAGATAATTAATTTAAAATGTGAAGTAGGACTTAAACGATTAAATCACATGAATAATTTATATTTAATATTGTTGAATTTTAATAATGATATATATATATTAGTCATTTAGTTGCATGCATTCCAACTTGAATAAAATTATACTTATGTATAATTTTATGTTCTCTTTCAGATTAGGATCATTGGTCACAACTGCGAGTTCGAAATATTTAGGTCTACATAATCATTTTAAATGTTCTACTTTCCCTTGTTGGCAGCCCTGGTCTGCCGAAGCCCAGATTCGACCACCATGTGCTGTAACGCAATCAGGGTCAAGGAATTGACTCAGTCCAACACGAGGCCGCACATTTAAAATTATTATGTGTGTCCGTAAAATTATTTGAAATGTGATATTATCTATATAATTATTTGAAATGTTGTATTTTCCCAAATTGGTATAATTATATGAAATTGTGTATTTTTTTCCAAGCTGGTAGCCTTTGTTGGTACCTAATCTCAGAATGAGCTGGGAGATAATTTTTTAATCTCAGAATGAATTGGGAGACCATGACTAACCTCAAAATGAATTGGGGGACCACCTAATCTTAGAATGATCTGGGAGATAATTTTCTAATCTCGGATGGACTGGGAGACCATGACTAACCTCAAAATGAATTGAGGGACCACCTAATCTCAGACTGAGCTAGGACACAATGTTCTAATCTCATAATGAATTGGGAGACCATGACTAACCTCAAAATGAATTGGGGGACCACCTAATCTCAGAATGAGCTGGGTAGGAGACCATGACTAACCTCAAAATGAATTGGGGGACCACCTAATCTCAGAATGAGCTGGGAGATAATTTTCTAATCTCGGAATGAACTGGGAGACCATGACTAACCTCAAAATGAAGTGAGGGACCACCTAATCTCAAACTAAGCTATGACACAATGTTCTAATCTCAGAATGAACTGGGAGTCCATGACTAACCTCAAAATGAATTGGGGGACCACCTAATCTCAGAATGAGTTGGGAGACAATTTCTAATCTCAGAATGAATTGGGAGACCATGACTAACCTCAAAATGAATTGGGGGATCACCTAATCTCAGAATGAGGTGGTAGATATTTTTCTAATCTAAGAATGAACTGGGAGACCATGACTAATCTCAGAGTAAATTGGGAGACCACCTAATCTCAGTACAAGATGGGAGACAATTTCTAATCTCAGAATGAACTAGGAGACCATAACTAATCTCAAAATAAATTGGGAGACCACCTAATCTCAGAACAAGTTGGGAGATGATTTCTAATCTCAGAATGAACTAGGAGACCATGACTAATCTCAAAATGAATTGGGAGACCACCTAATCTCAAAATGAGCTGGGAGACAATTTCTAATCTTAGAATGAGCTGGGTGTCGACTTTTGCTAATCTTAGAATGACCTTAGAGACAAGTTACTAATCTCAGAATGACCTGAGGGATAATTAATCATTACTTGTGTAATAATAATAATAATAACAGTGAAATGATAATAGGGATTATATTGACTTGTTTCATTATTTATGCGGCTTAGTAGTTTTATCACTAACACGGAATTGACTCCGCAGGTGAGCAGCATTGAGACTAAAGAATGGAAGTGTGGTTGGTGGTTCTTTTACCAACCCAGGTATGGTGAATCGATAAGAAAGTTGGACTTCCTTATTATTCTCTTGTGTTACAAATGTGTCTATGGGAAACGGTCCGAGACTGTGGGATGGTTATTTTAAATTTTAGAGAACATGATTTATTGTTATGATTTATATTATATGTTGCAAGGCTAGTTGCTGTATTTCAGTTCATGTTCTGGAATATTACTGTTACATCAATTATATTTTTAAGTAACACCCGGTTCGGTTCGAGCGGGTCGATACAGACACCCTCGACCCCCTATCGACCTTCCCCGGCAAGATTGGAACCGTCGCCACCCAGGACAGCTGGATTTCTTCACCCACCGCTGTCACCTCTATTTTTGCTGCCATCCTCGGTTTTTGGCCATTTACCACCCCAGGCCGGCATCCACACACGTGAGATCGACCCTACACTGATCGACAAAGAATAGGATCATAATCTGACATCGAGAACGACTGTCGCCACCAATTCCTAGCGAAACTTTGCCTGTGCTTGCCCATCTCACCGAAACAGGGGACTCGTCAGCCAACAGTCGTGTTTAGTTTCTTTCTTGTTGATTTTAAACTTTAATCCTCACGATTATAAAGCTTATTATCAAATTAAAATATGCACGCAGGAATACCTAAGAAAGGAAGAAGACACGCTGGTAAGGAAGAGGAGAAGAAAATGCGAATGAAGGCTAGGGTGGAGGACGTCCTTCATAAAATAAAATGAAATGACGGCTAGGGTAAGTGAAAATACCCGTATTCATTTAACCGGGTAACCAGGTAAAAAATAAAATATAACAATTAATCGGGTATTGAATATAACATGTTCGGTCCTTACTGAACTGTGTTCGCTTTTTTCTTTTTTTCACAGTATTTACAAATCTCCCTAACTTGGAAATATTTCGTCCCCGAAATATCATAACAGCTAATAGAATAATTATGATTAACTTTATTTACTTCTTCGGAATCAGTTCATGCTATTTCAAATATAAAACTCCTATGCAACAAATAGGCTAGTGTATTTCCTTGCCCTTTCTTGTTCAGTCACCCATGTAGCTTCCTCTGTTCCTGAGTGTCTTTATTTCCACAATACTTTTACCAAAGGAATTTCCTTGTTCCTGAGTGTCTTTATTTCTCTTACCAAGATGCGGATTTGTTTTACCTCGAAGGTTAAATTTGATTGAAGCTCTAAGTCTTTAAAATTGGTGATGATGTGATCTTCATCTCATACATATTTCTTTAGCATTGACACATGGAAAACATTTGTACTCCCACTAGGCTTGGTGGTAATGCTAGTCTATATGCACAATTTCCAACTCGATCCAAGATTGGAAACAGTCCTATGAATCTTGGCTTCAACTTCCCTGATATTTTAAATCTGATCATCCCCTTCGTAGGAGATGTCTTTAGGTACACAAACTTCCCAACTTTGAACTCTAGGTCCAAGCTTCGAGTATCGGCATAACTCTTTTGTCGATCCTAAGCTGCCTTAAGCCATTCCTGAATGAGTTTCACCTTTTTAGTTGCTTCCCTCACCATCCCTAGCCTGACTATAACTGCCTCGGTAGACTCTAGCCAACACGATGGAAATCTGCAAGGCCTACCATGTAAGGCTTCAAATGGTGCCATCCCTATACTGGCTTTGTGAGAGTTATTGTAGGTGAATTCAGCCAAAGCTAAGTGGTTCTCCCAGTCACCTCCCCAGTCAAGAATGCAAACTCTGAACAAATCTTCCAAAGTTTGAATAGTCCTCTCACTCTAACTGTCTGTTTGGGGATGATATGTGGTACTTAACTTAATTTTGAGTTCCCATGGCTTTTTGGAAAACTTCCCAGAAATGTGAGGTGAACAGTGGATCGTGGTCGAAAACTATCTCCTTTGGAATCCCATGCAATTTGACAATATTGTCAACATATAATCCTGCCAGGTATTCCGCCATCCTCATTGATTTCGTGGGGATGAAGTGAGCTGCCTTAGTTAGTCGGTTCACAACTACCCATATGGAGTCACGCTTCTTCTGAGTCCTTGGGCACTTTGTAATAAAATCGCATGTGACGCACTCCCATTTTCAAGTTGGTATTCTATAGGTTGCAAAAGTCCTTCAGGTAGCTGATGTTGGGCTTTGATCTAGTAGCAAGTCTGACACTTAGAGGCAAAATCCACAACATCCCTCTCCATCCCAATCCACAAGTAGGTTTGCTTTAAATCCTGATACATTTTAGTAACTCCAGGGTGTATCGAGAACTTTGAACGATGAGCTTCCTCCAAGATATTTCGCCTCAATGCATTATCCTTGGGCAGATACAACCTTCCTCTAAATCTCATCAAACTATTGGAATCAGCTACAATATCAGGAATCTTGCCTAACATTTCATTCGGCTCCTCATCACCCATTTGTGCTAGCTTAGCACGATCAACCAAATCATTGGAAACAACCAAATTTGCCAGTAAGCCTGTTAGTTGCTCGACTGGGTTGATAGCTACCACTTCTACTACCATGGCCCAAAGTCTAGCTAGCTGCTGACTTTTACCCACTGTGCCCTTCCGACTCAACGCGTCGGCTACCACATTCGCTTTCCCTGGATGGTATATGATTTGGAAGTTGTAGTCCTTCAAATATTCTATCCACCACCTCTGTCGAAGGTTAAGGTCATTCTAGGTGAAGATGTACTTCAAACTCTAGTGGTCAGTGAAGACTTCGAACTGGGAACCATACAAGTAATGTCTCCAAATGTTCAAGGCAAAAACCACTGCTGCCAATTCCAAGTCATGGGTTGCATAATTTTGCTCATGAATCTTCAATTGACGAGAGGCATAGGCCACCACCATACCTTCTTGGATAAGGATGCATCCTAAACCCAACTGAGACGCATCACTAAAGACTATGAATCCTTCATGACCATTTGGCAAGGTCAAGACTGGTGCAGTTGTTAGACTCTTCTTTAGAGACTAGAAACTCCCCTTAGACTTACTACTCCATTCAAACTTGACTCCCTTCTTTGTTTCTTTGGTCATCGGTGATGCTACTAAGGAAAAATCTTTAATGAATTTCGTATAGTAACCCGCTAAACCAAGGAAGCTTCTGATATCAATGATTGACTTAGGTTGTGGCCAATCAGTGTCTGCTTTCACTTTTGATAGATCCACTATAATTCTGGCCTTTGAGACAATTTGACCAAGAAAATTTACCTCCTTAAACCAAAAGTCACAATTTGAGAGCTTGGCGAATAGTTGATTTTCTCTAAGAACTTGAAGAGTAATGGACAAGTGCTTCACATGCTCTTCTTCCTTATTTGAATAAACCAGAATGCCGTCCACAAACACGATAACAAACTTGTCCAAGTATGCGTGAAATACTGTGTTCATGAGTGACATAAAGGCCATTGGTGCATTTTTAGACCAAAAGGCATAACTAGAAACTCGCAACTAGTGATAACCAAACCATAAGTCTATCTTAAAAAATACTCCGGCTAGCTATTTTTAGTTGATCAAACAAGTCATCAATCCTTGGCAAGGGGTACCGATTCTTGACTGTCACTTGTTTGATTTTTTGATAGTCAATACACAGCCGAAGTGACCCATCTTTCTTCTCCACAAAAAGAACAGGGGCTCCCCAGGGGGAAGTACTTGGTCGGATGAAACCTACCTGCAACAACTCTTCTAGTTGACTCTATAACTCCTTGAGTTCTGCTGGAGCCATACGGTATGGTGCTGTAGAAATTGGTGTTGTTCTAGGTGCTAAGTCAATGGTAAACTCCATTGCCTGCTTAGGAGGTAACGCTGGAAGTTCTTCTGGGAATACATCGGGAAACTCTACTACCACAGGAATTATGGATACCTCTTTGGGTTTTGACTCAGACTTAACTAAGTTAGCCAAAAAGTCTTTACAACCCTCACCAAATAATGGGCAGTCGAGTTGTTTGGTTAGGGTAGCTGCCACAAATTCTGCCCAGTATTTCCACCAGTAAGATGCTTCCTCCTGAAGCATGCATGCTGCCAACCTCACTTGACGGCGGTGGGGCATAGACAGAGCCCTAAACACTTTTTCAGTAACGTCTATCCAGCTCTCCGCCTTCATTGGATCGATCCGTCAGATAAATACTTCAGCTCCATCTTCCTGAATTTTTCCACAGTGTAACGGTCACCATCATCAACAGCTAGCGGCATCACTTGTCAGACTGCCGTGGCGCTGGGTTTGGATACTCCCCTCACTCGCCCTGGTCTGCTAACCCTGCCCGCCCTTGGGCACTTCCCTGACCACCATCTGGGTGTTTATGGGACCCGCTGCTGAGTTTGACGCTCCATTCCCTGCTACACCGTAACAATAAACAATATTATGAACTATGTATTTTCTCAAGGCTGCGCTAGTCCCTGTATGGCCGTCAAGATCTGGGCCAACACATTCTTTGTGTTTGAATTTGACTGCACAAATTGGTTTGACTGTCGACGAGTGCCTGCCATCTAAAACGTCGAACCATCATGGCTCATTAATATGTTTTTTTTCCAGTTATGACTTACATTTATAAGTGAAATGAATTTGTTAATTCAAAACACAACACAGTGGGAAAAGATAATTATTAGACTTTTCAACAAAGTGCTTGAGTCATAAACTGTGAGCTTGTGGGAAACCGAGCTCTGATACCACCTGTAATGACTCGCCTGAACCGGACAGAGTGTTACTTAAAAATATAGTTAATGTAAATGTAACATTCCAGAACATGAATTGAAATATAGCAAAAGTCTCGCAACATATAATATAAATCATAACAATAAATCATGTTCTCTAAAATATAAAATAACCGTCCCATAGTCTTAGACCATTTCCCATGGCCCCATTTATAATACAAGAGAATAATAAGGAAGTCCAATTTTTTTATTATCGATTCATCATACCTAGGTTGGTAAAAGAACCACCAACCACACTTCAATTTTTCAGTCCACAGCTGCTCACGTACGGAGGCAATTCCACGTTAGTTATAAAACCACTAAGCCGCATAATTAAATAAACAAGTCAATTTAATCCCTATTATCATTTCACCCCTTTTTTATTATCAGTTCACAGGTCTGTTAGTAATTATCTCTCAGGTCGATCAAAGATTAGTAATTTGCCTCTTAGATCATTCTGAGATTCGTAAAAGTTGTCTCCCAGCTTATTCTTAGATTAGATATTATCTCCCAGTTCATTTTGATATTAGGTAGTCTCCCACGTCATTCTAAGATTAGTCATTGTCTCCCAGTTCATTCTGAGATTAGAAATTTTCTCCCAGTTCATTCTGAGATTAGGTGGTCTCCCAGATCATTCCGAGATTAGTCATTGTCTCCCAGTTCATTCTAATATTAGAAATTGTCTCCTAGCTCATTCTGAGTTTAGGTGGTCTCCCAGGTCATTCTGAGATTAGTCATTGTCTCCCAGTTCATTCTGAGATTAGAAATTTGTCTCCCAGCTCATTCTAAGATTAGGTGGTCTCCCAGGTCATTCTGAGATTAGTCATTGTCTCCCTGTTCATTCTGAGATTATAAATTATCTCCCAGCTCATTCTGAGATTAGGTGGTCTCCCAGGTCATTCTGAGATTAGTCATTGTCTGTTAGTTCACTCTAAGATTAGAAATTGTCTCTCAACTCATTCTGAGATTAGTGCCTACAAAGGCTACCAGTTTGGGAAAAGATAATATTTCAAATAATTATACGAGTTTTGCAAAATACAACATTTCAAATAGTTATACGGACCCACATAGTAATTTTAAAGGTGCAACCCCTTATCGGACTGAGTTAATTCATTGACCCCGATTGCGTTCCAGCACATGGTGGTCGAATATGGGCTCAAGCCGACCAGGGCTGCCAACAATATATAACATTTCAAATAATTATACGGACCTAGATATTTCGAACTAGCAGCTGCGACTAATGATCCTAATTTGAATGTGAACATAAAATTATACATAATTATAATTTTATTCGAGTAGGAATGCACACAGCTATATGACTAATATATATATTAAACTTTTTTACAACATAACATGTAACAATTCAAAAATATTAAATATTAAATTCTCAACAAATCTAGTAAGATAATTAATTATTCATGTGATATAATCATTTAAGTCCTACTTTGCATTTTAAATTAATTATCTAAATCATAATTAATACCTAACAATTGATAAAATAATTATTACTAATAAATAAGTATTTAATTTTCCTTTGCGATGATAATTACTTAACCTTGATCTTGATGATTTAATTTACGGTTATAATTTTTAATCGCTACTATTATTTATATCAATTGACTTAATTAAGTTGTTCGATTAACTAATTTAAAATAACTTGTATTATTCAAAAATACTCTTAATACAATTATTTTAAATTATTCGACTAAATAAAGTTTCAAACTTTATTTATTTTCATTATTCTATTTTGGTTCGACGCTAGTGATTGCTACCCGACAATAGTTTGATAACCCATTTTGTACATTACTCACTCTTTATTAAAATAAACACTTTATTTTCCTAATATTGAATTTAATATGGTAAAGGTAAAATCATTATTTTATTAATTACTTATAACCGTACAACTTAATTTAATCCTTTGTTGTGCCGATTAATTATCGACCTTTTTATCATTACCGTTTTTTTATTACTCGTGGCGATTATGTATAATAGTTAATTAGCTTAGTAACTTTAACCCACAACCCATCAAAATATTTATTTTTAAAGATTTATTACGTGTTCGTATTATTTATAACTCGAGTCGGTATCGAGTCACGTGTTATTTACGAGTTGGTATTATTATTTAACTCGTGCTGTTTCAAGTCAAGCATTATTCACAAGTTTGCCACCCAAGGTAATTTTCTTCTTCTTCTTCTTCCCCCGCACCATCCCCTGTTCCCGACAGCAGCCACCCTCCAGCCCGACGTCGCCGCCAGCCCTGCCATCCCGTTGCAGTGTTGCCCCGGCCAACTCCAGCTAACTTCCAGCCACGGCGACGCTTGCATCGCATGCCTAGCGGTGCGCTCGCTTCGCCTATTCCACCACCGGCGAGCGCCGCCGCGTCAATTGCGTGGTTGCCTAGACACCCTCGACCTCCTATCGACCTTCCCCAGCCAGATTGGAACCCGTCGCCACGTAGGACGGCCGGATTTCTTCACCCACTGCCGTCGCCTTTGTTTTTGCCACCCTCCGATGTTTTTGGCCATTTACCACCCCAGGCCTGCATCCACACACGTGAGATCGACCCTACACTGATCGACGAAGATAGTAGGATCATCTTCCGACATCATAACGACCGTCACCACCGATTCCTGGCAAAACTTTGCCTGTGCTTGCCCATCTCACCGAAACAGGGGACGCAACGGCCAACAGTCGTGTTTAGTTTCTTTCTTGTTGATTTTAAACTTTAATCGTCACGATTATAAAGCTTATTATCAAATTAATATATGCACACAAGAAAATTAAAAAGAGGGAGATAGGAAGAATACCTAAGAAAGGAAGAAGATACGCCGGTAAGGAAGAGGAGAAGAAAATGCGAATGAAGGCTAGGGTGGAGGACATCCTTCATAAAATAAAATGAAATGATGGCTAGGGTATGTGAAAACACCTGTATTTCATTTGACCAAGTAACCGGGTAAATAATAAAATATAATAATTCACTAGGTAGAATTAACAGGTTATTTAATATAACACGTTCGGTCCTTCCCAAACTGCGCTCGCGTCCTTTTTTTTTTCATGGTCTTTACACAAACAAAGTCGGGAAAGAAGAAGTGGGTTGGGGGAAAATAGAATGTGGTCAGGGGTTTTTCGTAATCTAAACTTGAGTCACTCCCAACTCGGGTTAATATTACGAAATATATCCCAAAAAAATATAAAATAAAATACATTAAAATACCATAAAATAAAATAATCGAGTTCTAACTCTAATAACATGCTCTAAACCTATTAACCCACCTAGAACAAATAAATAACGTGTCCTAACGCAATAAACGACCTAAACTAATTATACGGCATGATACTAAAATAAATAAATAAAAGTATGGGTGTACTCTCATATATTATGATAACTCATCATGATGTTATCATCATATACTTGGGTACACATGACCCTTATAGTTCATAACACATGACTGGCCTCGGCTCAGTACGTGTGTTCTGAAATCAACTTGACTAAAAATAGCAGTCGAACTGATCGGTTTAGACTATATAACCCTAACTTCGGTCACTAGTTTTACAACCTCCTTCATAAAAATGTAGACCTCAAAATTTTAACTCAAGGAGGCTCTATTGCAACTAGAACCTGGAAGCTGGATACACCTCAATTGTATCCTCTACTATTTCAACAATCATGTACATCCTCACTGGTTGTAGTTGCACCGACTTGGCGAGTTCTGCTAGTAATACTATCAATATCAAACCTTCCATTCTAAACTGTCTGTGCCGGTTCTAACATTACCATCATCCTTCTCTTTGGTTTTGACCCCTACTGCTAACTCGGCGGAAAAACCTAGGTCACCAATAAGGGCCTATTGGGCTGGTCAAGCAAATACTCTGGAGTATTGCAAGGTGCTAATCTGAGCTATATCTGAGAAAACTACATCGAGGGCAAGGCCTAACCTGCTAACATCTACCCCTATCTCTCTGATCCTCATCAATGTGAAAAGTCAACTACATGTACTCTCGGGAACTCTATTCTAGGTCCTACATACATCCTACGGTGTGCTATGAGTCTCCTATTAGGTACAGGTGTATAGGCTAATGAGTTGAACAGCTCATTGTCACCAGTCTAGATCCAACTCTCAAGTGTCCCTGTATAAGGAACTGGACTACTTATCGGGTCCTAGTTTAGTTGGTCCCAAGTCAAGTATCTCACTTTGTTTTAGAAGAGAACAAGGATAGTTTCTATGACTCTACTATATACTATGGCTCTGGTGGCTATCTATACAATTACTAACTGGTACTGAAGGGAGATCTCTATGATGGAATGTAGGTGAGAACACCTGTGCATGCAAAGCGTGTCACAAGGAGTATGAAAACGTTCTCTACATGGAACTACAAAATCTACATCTAGTCCGTGGCATGTGCTCTAGTCAATGTCTGTTCATCTCAATCATCTAGATAACTGATAATAAAGCAGATATATCTAGAGGGTTGAGTGGAAATTCTCAAGTGAAAATTCTACTCTCTCTGACATCACTAGATTATAGGAGAGGAGACTGACTCTCATGAAAATCTAGTCACACTCCTCAAGAACACTCAATAGGTGATATCTCATCCTCACATGTGGGATCTGACCTTAAATAAACTGGGTAGGTCCACCAGGCTAAGAAAACCTACTACATAGGTATGTCACTCTGATCTATGGTAAACTCAAGGTTTCATGAAAGTGTTAGGGGAGAAGAAACCCCTATGTAGCGTACTGGGTGACCAAAATATCGGTAGGTCTATGGACTTGTCTCTAAGATCACCACAATTTACTATGCCACAGGAGATTAGTCTGTAGAATAGTCAATCAATGTAAAATCTCAGAAATGACTCCTAAGTGGCTCTATTTCAATCAGCTAACAATGGGCATGTTTTTCGTGATACCGTACTAGTCACTCACTTCTAAACGGGTGGGGTTTAAACAACCCAAAGAACCACTGCATCCTGTACCGATTTGTAGCACAAATCTTGACTCACATGTCTACTACCATTGTGGTAGACTCTCAAGCAAGGCTATCAATCAAGATGAGCATACACTGGTATCACTCTATCTGGTCAGCATGGTCTATTCGGTGTGAAGTCCCTGTTTGGAGATGGGGTAAAATTGTCATCGTAAGATCAGTCTGCAAACACCTACTTGAACTATAAGCCCTAATCAGTACCATGAAGATACCTCTATACTCAGGGTAAGGTTCAACCCTATGTCTCAAGGTAAGGACCTAATTGTGCTAGTGAAGCACAAGGGAATCACTCTCTCTCTTAAAGACATTTCCTCACTAAACCTCTGTCTATGTCTAATAGTATAATATAAGTCGAACACCTCTCGAAATGGGTTATATTGCATGTATGACCATGTACTAACCATCTGATTTGTGTATGCTGGTTGTGGCCCATGGATGTACTATCATGCTATCTGAACAATCTGATCACCATGATCGTCCCATCTAGAGGTTATACTATCATGTTCTTTGACTCTATCCATAAACATCCCTATGAGATTGTCATTATCCGTGTCTAATGGTGTTATCTTGTAAAATACATCTAACCCAAGGGTATAAGGTCAAGACAATGGTTGCAAGAGAGATGGTGAAATTACATTTTATGCCATCTTATCAGAATAACCTCAGTTTTCCTAACTTTCCTCTGTTTTGCTGATGCCACTGTAGCTATATCTTGTTCCTCAAACGTTGACCCTATGTAGCTTTGAAAATTGTGACATGCGGTTGCTAGGCAAGGCTCACAATCCTTCAAGTAGTTGTCCTCATGTGAGGGTGAGGAAACTATTTGTTTATGGCTTAGGCTCTGACTACTCCACTCAGTCGACAGCTAAACAATACACGGATGGTTGTAGTGCATATTCAGCCAATGGTAGTGCATCTCAGACGGCGGTTGTGCAACTCGATTGGTGGTAGTGCATCTCAGACGACACTTGTGCAGCTCAGTCTGTAGTTATGCATCTCAGATAGCAGTTGCACAACTCGGTCAGTGGTTGTGCAACTCAGTCAGTGGTTGTATAATCCATGTGCTAAGGATCTGATCGTAATCATATACATCGTAAATCCACTACTATCTTTAACATGTCTTCCTCCATGTGTCTATCTCCCTAGAGTTGCTGCTAACAACTACGCTCAGGTTGTCCAACCATGCGTGTCTAATCCGGAGGGTTTGGATCATGGTGGTAACACGTACAATGGTGTACCTATGCTGAATCGACACTGATCTCCTAAAATTTTGAGTGGCTACTTCTATTAGTGGTGATTGGCCCTCAAACGGCAACTACTGAACTGATGCCTTATCTCTAGTGGAATCCTATCAAATATCTGATCTCATAAACAATGGTGGTCTTGATCTTTTCCTCATCATATCGAGACCTCTGCCTGGCAAAGAGAAGCTAAAAATACTACCAGTACAGACATAAACTAGTGGAAGAGGGAGAGGCAGTGAAGTTCCCATTAGACTATTGATCTACCTCGCTACTTATCATCCTTCATTACTATCTTTCTGAAGTGGTTCATCTCAAGTCATTTGCCCAAACTCTCATCTATGCTCCAAGTACTTCAGTGGCTCTATTGGCATAGTCACAGCCTACATCCCTAAGGATTTTTCTAAGGCACTTAGTGGTCCATCTCATTTGCCAACTAACTTGGCTAGTATTTATGTACACCATATCCCACGGAAGCAGGATTAATGTGGTGACATGCAAAACACAGACACCTGGACAACATCCAATTCAATCTCAGCTGATTGAATATGTGGACACCCTAATTCATCCAAATCTCTTATGCAACGGAAAGAACTAGTAGGTCTCTAAGCCCATCATGACATGCCTGTCAAATTCCTGCTTACATTTGCTGACATCCAAATCTTGTGCAAGATGGGATCTTATACCCATTCTACCTTTGCTAGCACTACAACATGCCCTGCTCACATCTAACTGAGCAAACGGTCCGATATCTTGATAAAAATCTATAGAAATAGCCTGTCAGCTCAACTAAGGCCAGATCCACATATTTTAGATCAACTCCTGAATACACTATTATGCAAATAACTTGTAAAAGAAATCTGCATGTAAAGAAAATGGCAGAAACATACCTACTAGCTTGACTTGGAGCAGTCTTTGCACACACATCACCTAGAATAGTATCTTGCTGCTCTGAATCTAGTTCACGCTCAGGAACCGAAACAAAATATCACTGGTCTCAGTTAGGTCGGCTAACCCAAATCCAACTGATACTGATCTACTTTTGGCATCTTAAGATGAAAATACTAATCACTATGAATGGATGAATGCATGAAACCCTAACATGCTACTATGTGGATGGCATGTCAATCAATTCACATACCAAAATAATTCCCATAAAAATCAATAAAATTTCCTAAATTAAAACGGAGAGAACCTCCATTCAAGGTGCAATTAGGGGCCACCTTGTCAAATCAACATGTACAAGTATATATATGTATGTATCATACATTTTCACTCAGACAACATTCTAATTTACTGTATAATCATTCTGAAGCTTGGGTCTCAATCCACTTGTGCATTCTATTCACAATTCACATTAAAATTCTGGGTCTTGACCCACTTGTTGTACTCAAACATATCACATAATTTTACTCAAACATATGTATTCACATGTCACACTTAGAAATTCTTATACTGAAGCAAATATCATATCACATAATATTATCATACCTTACATTTCATCATATCATTCTCAATATAATGACAACATAAACAAAATATTAACATTCTATAATATGATATGTGTGCAAGAGACATCACTGCTCCTTTGTCCAGGTGGCACATCCAACTCATGATTATCACGTACATATATTATAAAAACTTATTAGTAACAAGCATTACTAGTCCAAAATATCTAATATCAAACTGGCTATAAGAGCTAACTCTCATATAAAGGAAAACATTCATATACTTCATCAGAACTCTCTAAAGGGCACCTAATGATGAGCCATAGGGCTACAGACCCGGTAACATCTTGAACTGACTACTTTGTTGATGCCTCTCTCAGCATTTTCTCATTTCATTTTCTGGTCCTTCGGGACTACAAGTATATCCTAAACCCTCTCCTTTCCTCCATAATTCTCCTTGCCTTGAGCATGAAGGCCGATTACTCTCAGGCGATTGCCTTTAGTACCCTTTAAACCACAAGTCCGAACATGCGTTGAACTTAATAGTACTCGTAAACCTCTACATTCTCCAAGTGTGAGAACTCAAATGCAGAGTTGTCAGGATCCCTCGGGAATGGAACAACGCACTCACTAATCTAGTCCCCGCTTTGAATGTCATGTGCTCCTGCTCATGGTACGTGAGAGTCGGTTTCACCATCTCTTGTCTCAGTGAAAACTCGATAAAATTATATATATAGGCCTGGGAAAGGATTCATATAATAGGCCTGAAGGCAACTTTTGGTGGATCTTGTTTTCAAAATCATGCTTGAGGGATCTCATCTTCAAGAGTTATTAATCCGGAAACCGATTTGATTAAATGGCCCGGGTTAAGTGGGATTTGATAAAATGTCACTTAACCCGTCCTGCAAGTAATAAAACAAGCATACAATAGAATAGAGTGTAAAATAGGGAATGAGTCCTAAAAAGACCTGGCAAAAGCTCTAAACGTGTTTATGCGCCTAGCGGGCGAGCTCCTACTTCGTACCAACACATCAAAACTAAATACTAACGCCCATTCTAATCATTTGATGCATCAATGCGATGAAGAACTATAAAAAATCACAGCCAGTCAAACAAGAACAAAACAAAATATATGCAATTAGATAATACACGGTGTTACTAATATAACCTAAGTACTCAAAATAACTTAGCCCTGATTACCTCTTTCTCACATACAAACCTGATAACTGATACATGTATACTAAATCCAAGCGCATCTACTCATCATCATATCATATGAAACATGCAACATCAATTACATCAAAATCTCAACCTAGGCCATCCAATTCACACAATTACAAACAACTCAAAATTCCTACAATAACTAACTTGCTTATTCACTTAATGACTGAAATCTAAGGTTTTTAGTTATACTTTAATCATAGAATTTGTAATCAATTATGATCAACAACACATTAGCACAATTCAATCTCCAATTGCCTAAATAAATTTCCCAATGCTATCTCTTACATCATTTCCAAGAAAACAACTCATACTTAGTCATCTCAGCCAACTATGAATGAAACTACAAGGTTTGTAAAAATTAATACCTAACTTCATATTTTCTCTAATTTGATGCAATACATATAATATATCATAATTTATGTATGCCATGCTATCCACAATCATGAACTAAAATCAAATCAATCGGCAGTAACATATACCAAATGTCGGCGTCGAAAGCGGCAATGATGGTGACGGCGACAACGGTCACGGCTGCCATGGGCATGAGGAAAGACTCGCTGGGCTATGACTGGAGCTAGGGTGTGCAACTCAGCACAGGGGGGCTGCCTAGAGCTGTTCCCGCCTCCAGTGACTTGCCTGCTGCGACTGCTGCAGGTCGCCTGCAAATGCACCCGAAATCAGCGACTAAGCCATGGTGCTGCTGTGACAGATGAAGGATGCCGGGAGAAGTAGCCAGGGCTCAACCTCAGTTGGGGTAGGTGGAGGAGGGGACAGACTAGGCCAAGAGGTACTTGGCCGGCAGTGATGATCGTCTCCAATGGTGGCTGAGCAGCATGCAGTGGAAGATCTCCTAGTAAACCCATCAAGGCAGCGGCTTTCATCATCCCCAACAGTGGCTTGGGGTTGGACGACATTGGCGATGATGAGGGAGGGCCATGGATGGCAGAAGATGATAGGACGCAGCCGGCGGCACTCCAAGAAAGGAGAGCAAGGTGGCTAGGAGGGTGACGGTCGTAAGGGGACTTGTTTAGCCAGTACGGGGTAGGCGGAGGTCATGTAGGGAAGGTCTGGTTGATGGCTAGGGTGGTGGTGGCGCTCAACCTGCTGGTGGCTGTGCTAACGGCCCGCAACCGCACATGCAAAGTGGTGGTCTTCGGTCACCGTGCATGTGTCATCCAGGCCCAGGGAAGGGCCAGGAAGGAGGGGGAAGAGGCTAGGGAGGGTTGCCAGAGGTCTTTGCTGGAGATGGTGGCCGGCATTGATGCATGCAAGTGGCTGACAGTGGGTAGCCGGGACTGAAACTCGGGAGAAAGGTAGGGAGAGGGGGAAGGAAGGGTGGTGGGGGTGAGTTGGCAACAGCACTGGCCAGCGGTGCTCACTTGGTGGCAGTTGTGCAGCCGGCAGTGAGGTTGCCAACGGTGGGGTGTGGCAAAGAGAGGAGAGCGGGGGAGACAAACAGAGTCGGAGAAGAAGAAGTGGGTTGGCGGAAAATAGAATGTGGTTGAGGTATTTTCGTAATAAAAGCTTGAGTCGCTCCCGACCAGAGTTAATATTACGAAATATATCCCAAATAAAATAAAATAAAATACATAAGAATACCATAAAATAAAATAATCGACTTCTAACTTGAATAACATGCTCTAAGCCTATTAACCCACCTAGAACTAATAAAGAACATCTCCTAACAGGGTAAATAGCCTAAAACTAATTCTACGGTCTAATACTAAAATAAATAAATAAAAATCTAGGCATACTCATATATCCTGATAACTCATCATACTGTTGTCTTACTAACGTTATCATCATATACTTGGGTACAAATGACCCTTATAGTTCATAAGACACGACCGGCCCCGACTTAGTACACATGTTCTAAAATCAACTCGACTAAAAATGGCAGTCGAACTGACCTGTTTTAACTATAAAACCCTGACTTGGGTCACAGATTTTACAATTACTATTTAACAAAATTTGTATCCGACTATTAAAACCTGATTGCACATAAATAACCAATTTAGATGGAAAATTTTTAACTTAAGCCTGCAATTACAATAACTATAAACATGATATGTATACATGCCATATAAATTATTACGTGCATCCAACATTAAAATTATCAACTGAAAACAAGAGCATATAAAAAAATTTATACGTAACAAAACTATAAAAAAGGATGTCCACCAAATTCACTAGTCCAACCAAAACCAAAGCGTATAAAGAATGGGAAGAAAGAAAAAACCTCCAATTATCCTACCCACTTCCATGTCAGCTAATGATACTAATCACTGATTCACCTTTGCCTACTTAAGCCCATCAATACACATTTGCACCTCCATCGCCAACTCATAGTTTCCGTCGTACGCATTGTTTTTGGGACACCTTCTTAAAGGGAAAGACATTTAGGGATAGAAAAGGAAGATTAGGGATTTTTAGTTATAACATCGGGTTTATAAACTAGTACCTGGATTACTCATACCATATCCATTATCAATTACCAAAGGCTTACCAATAGGGTTCAGTTGGGTCAGTTTCATGGGTACCTGACCCAGTGCCCCTAGACCTTGTTTGTGTATTGGAATCCCAACAAACCTAAGTGTAACATAATGAGCCAAAGTCAACCCTTCAATTGTTGGTTAACCTAGTTGAAGATCAATTGGCACATCACAACTAATATATCGGATCTTATCCCAAGAGAGATTGGATGTAAGACTAAGTTTGGGGTTATAACAATTCATGTTTGCAGTCAACTCAAATTTCTCTATGTTCGATCAAACTCAACTTGAAGTTGATCGAGTTTTGAACAGGTATGTTCGAACTCGATCGAGTTCTGAGCACCTATGTTCAAACTCAACTTGAAGTTGGATTCCATTGTTTGAGTTTGACTTTGACTTGAACTTGAACTACGCTGTACAATAGTGAGGATACCAACTTGCCCTTCGCTTGAGTCCAAACAATCTATCACCAAAGATGCATACATATACTTTTGATAGAAAACACAACAAAAAATAAAAATTAGATTTATAAATTATAGCTATATATTGAAGGGTCCTAATGTGGGAGAGAGCTAATAAGAATACAAAACAAATCTAGATCCCTACAATCCTTAGAACTCCTTTGATCATCATGGACAAGTATAATAACAAGTATTAAACAAATAAAGAACTTAGGGATTTAACAATAAGAAAAATAAATTCGAATTTATCCAAAGTCACAAATTTTGGCGAACTAGTCAAACAATACAAGTGATTGAATCAATTATAATTGGCACAAATAAACCATAAGTGAACAAGTAAGTGAATCAAGTCTAAACCAATTATAGACTCAAGCTTTGGCGAACAAATCTAACTCTGCAAGAGCTTTAATTGATTTAGATCTTGGCGACTCAATTCCCTCCTGTGATCAAGTCAAACACAAGAATATTGAGTGGAATTAAGACAAGTAAATCAAGTAGTAAGTAGACAAGAGAATGTATAGAGAAAATGATACACAAGACACAAGATGTTTTAAGAAGTCTAGAACTCCTACTCCTCTCTTCAATCCCACCAAGCACTTTAGATGGGTAGGTGTAAAGCTCATGATTCGAGTCAGGGTTTTATAGTCTGAACCGGTTGGTTTGACCATTATTTTTAGTCCGGTAAATTTTGGAACACGCATACCGAGCCGAGGCCGGTCATGTGTTATGAATGAGAAAGTCATGTGTGCCCAAGTATATAATAATAACGTCAGTAAAACAACAGCAAAATGGGTTATCAAAATATGTGAGAGTACGCCATTTTTTTTTATTTTAATTAGATTGTTGAATTATTTTTAGGTCGAATAATGCATTAGGACGCATTATGGGCAGTTTGGGCAGGTTATTAGTTATAGACCATATCATTGTAATATTGTGTGTATTATTTTTTATGGGATTTTTCCTTGTTTTCTAGATTTTTTAGAATTATTACTAGTTAGTATTATTTTTTTAGAGTTAGAGTCAAGTCAAGTTTTAATAACGAGATGACCATTTTGTTTTTCTCACTGACCATTCATTTTTCTCACCGATCATTTGTTTTTCTCCTGACCACTCGTTTTTCTCACCGACCACTCGTTTTCTTCTCCTATGACATCTATTTATTCCACACCTCCGACACTGTCACCATCTAATCGCTACCATCCTCCTCACCCAACCTCCTTCTTCCTTTTCTCCCTTCCCTCTTCCCCATGATCCCCACTCAAGCCAGCCACAACCTTGTCGTTGTCGCCACATGATTGAGATTCGGTATAGAAATTTATCCGATTTTGTTTGATTATTTTATGATTTTGGTGTGATTGTAAATAGAGTTGATTTAAATTAAAATACATGTTAACAGATGATAATAATGAATTAGAGTTTGAATTTAAATACATGTAAATAGATATTGTCCTGTATGGATTGATGAGGAGTGTAGCATTCATGCACTATACTGGGTGTTAGTATTTAGTCTTATTGTGTAGGTACAAAGTAGAAGCTCGCCGCCTACGTGCAAGGAGATGCTCGGAGTGTAACGACCTGCCCAAATCGGACCGGGTGTTTCCTAAAAAATGTAATAATGTAAACGTAACATGCAAGAACATAATAATTCCAGAACATGAATTTTAATACTGCAATTAAGTCTAAAAGTGATAGATCATAAAAATAAGTTCTGATGCATATGACAATATATAAAATAACCGTCCCACAGTCTCGGACCGTTTCCCATAGCCACATTTATTACACAAGAGAATAATAAGGAAGTCCAACTTTATTATCAATTCACCATACCTAGGTTGGTAAAAGAACCGCCAACCACACTTCTATTCTTCACTCCAAAGCTGCTCACCTGCGGAGGCAATTCCGCGTTAGTGATAAAACCACTTAGCCGCATAATTAAATGAAACACGTCAATAAAATCCCTATTATCATTTCACCCGACTTTATCATTGTTTCACAAGTCTTTTAGTAATTATCTCTCAGGTCATTCTGAGATTAGTAATTGTCTCTCAGGTCATTCTAAGATTTATAAAAGTTTCTCAAGTCATTCTGAGATTAGTAATTGTCTCTTAGGTCGTTCTGAGATTATAAATTTTCTCTCAGTTCATTCTAAGATTTAGGTGGTCTCCTAGGTCATTCTGAGTTTAGTCATTATCTCCCAGTTCATTCTGAGATTAGAAATCATCTCCAAGTTCATTCTGAGATTAGTCATTCTCTCCCAGTTCATTATGAGATAAGAAATCGTCTCCTAGTTCATTATGAGATTAGTCATTATCTCCCAGTTCATTCTAAGATTAGAAATCGTCGGCCATGGATCTCAGTCATGTAAAAATGAATTTGTTTTCTTATTGATTTAAAACCTTAATCCTCACAATTATCAATTAAGATTAATGTAATTTTTTTATAACAATTTACAACATTGAAATCAACTATTATTAAACAGATCATGATATCCACCAACAACAACAAATAAATTAACATTGATGCCTAAACATGAACTCTAAGTGCTTGCCAATGGAAGAAAGAAAAGAAAAGAAGATAGGGAAAATACCTAAAACAAGGAGGATGCTCGCTCTGACAAGGAAGAGGAGAAGAAAATGCGAACGAAGGCTAGGGTGGAGGACACCCTTAATAAAATAAAAAGAAATGACGGCAGGGGTATGTAAAAACATCGTATTTCACTTAATCAGGTAACCGGGAATAAAATGGGTAATAATTAACTGGGTAAAGAATATAACACATTCGGTTCTTCCCGGACCGCGTCTGCATTTTTTTTTCCACGGACTTTACAATCTCCCCAACTTAGAAATATTTCATCCCCAAAATATTACAACGGGCAACATAACATATCGTGATTAATTTTATTTATTTCTTCGGGATCAGTTCATGCTACTACAAATATAAAACTCTTATGCCACAAATAGGCTAGGGTATTTCCCTGCCATTTTTTTCCAGTCTCCCATGTAGCTTCCTCTGCCCCTGATTTTTCCACAATACTTTTACCAAAGGAATTTCCTTGTTCTAGAGTGTCTTTATTTCTCTTGCCAAGATGCGAATCAGCTTTTCCTCGTAGGTTAAATCTGATTGTAACCCTACGTCTTCAAAATTGGTGATGATATGACCTTCATCTCATACATGTTTCTTTAGCATTAAAACATGGAAGGCATTGTGTACTCCCACTAGACTTGGTAATCTAATCACCCCCTTCGTAGGAGATGTCTTTAGGTGCACAAACTCCCCAACTTGGAACACTAGGTCCTTCCTTCGAGTATCAGCATAACTCTTTTATCGATCCTGAGTTGCCTTAAGTCTTTGCTGAATGAGTTTCACGTTTTCAGTTGCTTCCCTCACCATCTCTAGTCCGACTATAACTACCTCGGAAGACTCCATCCAGCACGATGGAGATCTACAAGGCCAACTATATAGGGCTTCAATTGGTGCCATCCCTATACTGGCTTGTTAAGAGTTATTGTAGGGGAATTCAGCTAAGGCTAAGTGTTTCTCCCAGTCACCTCCCTAGTCAAGAATGCAAGCTCTTAACAAATCTTCCAAAGTTTTAATAGTCCTCTCACTCTGCCCATCAGTTGGGGATGATATGCTGTACTCACCTTGAGTTGAGTTCCCATGGCTTTTGGAAAGCTTCCGCAAAATTTTAGGTGAATACGGGATCTCAGTCGGAGACTATCTCCTTTGGAATCCCACGCAATATCACAATATTGTTCACATATAATCCTGCCAGGTATTCCACTGTCCTCATTGATTTCATTGGGATGAAGTGAGCAACCTTAGTTCGTCAGTCCACAACTACCCATATGGAGTCATGCTTTTTCTGAGTCCTTGGGAGCTTTGCAATAAAATCGCATGTGACACACTCCCATTTCCAAGTTGGTATTTCTAATGGTTGCAATATTCCTCAAGGTAGTTGATGTTGGGCTTTGATCTGTTGGCAAGTCAGACACTTGGAGACAAAATCCACCACATCCCTCTTCATCCCAATCCACTAGTAGGTTCGCTTTAAATCCTAATACATTTTAGTAACTCCAGGTTGTATTGAAAACTTTGAGCGATGAGCCTCCTCCAAGATATTCCATCTTAGTGCATCATCCTTGGGTACACACAACCTTCCTCTAAATTTGATCACACTACTGGAATTAGCTACAAAGTCAGGAATCTTGTCCAACATTTCATTCAGATCCTCATCACCCATTTGTGCTAGCTTAACATGATCAACTAAATCATTGGAAACTACCAAATTTGCCAGTAAGCTGGTTAATTGCTCCACCAGGTTGATAGCTACCACTTCTGCTGACATGGCCCAAAGTCTAGCTAGCTGCTAACTTTTGTCCACCTTGCCCTTCTGACTCAACGCGTCGGCTACCACATTCACTTTCCCTGGATGGTATATGATTTGGAAGTCTTAGTCCTTCAAATATTCTATCCACCGCCTTTGTCGAAGGTTAAGATCATTCTGGGTGAAGATATACTTCAAACTCTAATGGTCAGAGAAGACTTCGAACTGGGCTCCATACAAGTAGTGTCTCCAAAACTTGAAGGCAAAAACCACTACTGCCAATTCCATGTCATGGGTTGCATAATTTTGCTCATGAATCTTCAATTGACGAGAGGCATAGGCCACTATCTTACCTTCTTGCATAAGGACACATCCTAAACCCAACAGAGACGCATCATTGAAGACTACAAATCCTTCATTACCATTTGGCAGTGTCAAGACTGGTGTAGTTGTTAGACTCTTCTTTAGAGACTGGAAACTCTCCTCGCACTTACTACTCCATTCAAACTTGACTCCCTTCCTTGTGAGTTTGGTCATCAGCAATGCTACTAAGGAAAAATCTTTAATGAATTTCTTGTAGTAACCCGCTAACCCAAGGAAGCTTCTGATATTAGTGACTGATTTAGGTTGTGGCCAATCAGTGACTGCTTTCACTTTTGATGGATCCACTGCAATTACAGCCTTGGAGATAATATGGCCGAGGAAATTTACCTCCGTCAACTAGAAGTCACACTTTGAGAGCTTGGCGAACAGTTGATTTTCTCTCAAAAATTGAAGAGTAATGGACAGGTGCTTCACATGCTCTTCTTCATTATTTGAATAAACTAGAATGTTGTCCACAAACACGATAATAAACTTGTCCAAGTATGAGTGGAATACTATGTTCATGAGTGACATAAAGGCCGCTGGTGCATTTGTTAGACCAAAAGGCATTCCCAGAAATTCATAATGTGCATACTGAGTTTGGAAAGCTATTTTTAGTATATCTGACTTCTTTACTCGCAACTGGTGATAACCAGACCGTAAGTCTATCTTAAAAAATATTTTGGCTATTTTAAGCTGATCAAACAAGTCATCAATCCTCAGTAAGGGGCACCAATTCTTTACTGTCACTTGATTGATTTTTCGATAGGCAATACACAGCTGAAGTGACCCCAGGTTGAAGTACTTGGTTGGATGAAACCTACATGCAACAACTCCTCTAATTGACTTTTCAACTCCTTGAGTTCTACTAGAGCCATGCGGTATGGTGCTTTAGAAATTGATGTTGTTCTAGGTGCTAAGTCAATGGCGAACTCTACTACTCACTTAGGAGGTAATCCTGGAAGTTCTTCTAGGAATACATCAGGAAACTCTGCTACCACAGGAATCATGGACGACTCTTTCAATTTTGACTCAGACCCAACTAAGTTAGCCAAAAGGCTTTACAACCCTCACCAAATAGTGGGCAGTCGAGTTGTTTGGTTAGGATAGCTGCCAGAAATTCTGCCCACAAGATGGAAGAAATCTCACGTCGATGGAATGTGGGTTTTTCCATGGATTTCCACTAGTAAGATGCTTCCTCTTGAAGCATGCATGTTGCCAATCTCACTTGATGGCAGTGGGGGATAGACAGAGCCTAAACGCTTTTTGGTAATGTCAATCCAACTCTCCGCCTTCATTGGATCGATCCCTCCAATAAATACCTCAACTCCATTCTTCCTAAATTTTTCCACATTGTAGCGGTCACTATCATGAACCCCTCGCACAGGTCTGCTAACCCTGCCCACCCTTGGGCACTCCCCTGACCACCATCTGGGGTGATTCTGGGGCTCACTGCTGCCCACTCTTGGTCACTCCCCTGACCACCATCTGGGTTGATTCTGGGACCCGCTACCGAGTTTGAGGCTCCATTCCCTGCTACCACTCTCCATAACCGCTGAACAATATTCTGAACCACAGAATTTGTATTTTCTAAAGGCTGCACTAGTCCCTGTATGGCCATCAAGATTTGGGCCAACACATTGTCTGTGTTTGAATTTGACTGCATAGATTGGCTTGACTGTCTACGGGTGCCTACCATCTGAAACATCGAACCATCATGGCTCATTAAAATGTTCTCTTTCAGTTATGACTTAGGTTTATTAGTAGCGAATGAATTTGTTCAGTCAAAACACAACACAGTGGAAAAAGATAATTATTAGACTTTTAAACAAGGCACTTCAGTCATAAAATGAGCTAGTGGGAAACCTGACTCTGATACCAGTTGTAACGACCCACTCGAACCAGACCGGGTGTTACCTAAAATATATAATATTCTAAACGTAACATGCAAGAACATAATAATTCCAAAACATGAATTTTAATACTACAATTAAGTCTAAAAGTTATAGATTGTAAAAATAAGTTCTAATTCATATGACAATATATAAAATAACCGTAGCACAGCCTCGGACAGTTTCCCATAGCCACATTTATTACACAAAAGAATAATAAGGAAGTCCAACCTTATTATCGATTCACCATACCTAGGTTGGTAAAAGAACCACCAACCATGCTTCTATTCTTCAGTCCAAAGCTACTAACCTGCGTAGGCAATTCTGCGTTAGTGATAAAACCACCAAGCCACATAATTAAATAAAACAAGTCTATAAAATCCCTATTATCAATTCACCCGTCTTTATTATCGTTTCACACATCTTTTAGTAATTATCTCTCAGGTCATTCTAAGATTAGTAATTGTCTCTCAGGTCATTCTAGGATTTGTAAAAGTCTCTCAGGTCATTCTGAGATTAGTAATTGTCTCTTAGGTCGTTCTGAGATTAGAAATTTTCTCCCAGTTCATTCTAAGATTTAGGTGGTCTCCCAGGCCATTCTGAGATTAGTCATTATCTTTGAGTTCATTCCGAGATTAGAAATCGTCTCCTAGTTCATTCTGAGATTAGTCATTATCTGCCAGTTCATTCTGAGATAAGAAATCATCTCCCAATTTATTCTGAGATTAGTCATTATCTCCCAGTTCATTCTAAGATTAAAAATAGTCTCCAGTTCATCTAGTGCAGTTCATTAGGTAGTCTCCCTAGTTTATTTTGAGATTAGTTCCGACAAAGGTTACGAGCTTGGGAAAATACAACATTTCAACTAATTATATGGACGTGGATATTTTGAACTCGCAGCTACGACCAACGATCCTAATCTAAACGAGAACAGAAAATTATACATAAGTATATTTTTATTCGAGTAGGAATGCATGCAGCTAAATGTCTAATATATATATATTAAAATTTTTGACAACATAACATGTAACAATTCAAAAATATTAGATATTAAATTCTCAACAAATCTAGTGAGATAATTAATTATTTACGTGATATAATCATTTAAGTCCTACCTTACATTTTAAATTAATTATCAAATCATAATTAATACTCAACAATTGATGAAATAATTATTAACTGATAAACAAGTATTTATTTTCCCTTTGCGGTGATAATTACTTAACCCCAATCTTGATGATTTAATTTACGGTTATAATTTTTTAATCACTAATATCATGTATAGCAATTTATTTAATTAAGTTGTTCAATTAAATTATTTAGAATGATTTGTATTATTTTAATTCATAAATATTATTAGTACAATTATTTTATATTATTTGACTTAATAAAGTTTCGAATTTTTTTATTTTCATTATACTATTTAGGTTCGACGTTTGTGATTGTTACCCAACTAAAGTTTAATAGCCTATTAAAATGATTATTTTTAATGATTTATTACGAGATAGTATTCTTATTTAACTTGAGCTGTGTCAAGTCAAGTATTATTTACAAGTTTGCCACCCAAGGGAATTTTCTTCTTCTTCATATTCCCCAGCACCATCCTCTGTTCCCGATTGAAGCCGCCCTCTAGCTGCCACCGGCGATCTTCTCCAGCCGCAGTCATTCGTCGCCGCCCAGCCCTACCATGCCATTGTGGTGTCGCCCCGACCAACTCTGGTCGTCTTCTAGCCGCCGCAACACCTGCTCCGCCACACCAGCGATGCGTTTGCATCGCCGATTCCACAGCCGGTGAGCGTTGCCGCCTCAATTGGGTGGTCGCCTTGACACCCTCTACCCCCTATCGACCTTTCCCAGCCAGATTGGAACCCATCGCCACCCAGGACGGCCGGATTTCTTCAGCCACCGCCGTCGCCTCTGTTTTTGCCGTTGTCCTCTATTTTTGGCCATTTACCACCTCAGGCCGGCATCCACACAATGAGATCGACCATACACTGATCGACAAAGAGAGTAGGATCATCTTCTAACGTTGGAATGACCGTCGCCACTGATTCCTAAGCTTGCCCATCTCGCCGAGTAGGGGAACTTGTTGGCCATGGATCTGAGTCATGTAAAAATGAATTTGTTTTCTTATTGATTTAAAACCTTAATCCTCACAATTATCAATCAAGATTAATGTAATTTTTTTTATAACAGTTTACAACATTAAAAGCAATTGTTATTAAACAGATCATGATATCCACCACCAACAACAAATAAATTAACAGTGATGCCTAAACATGAACTCTACGTGCTTGCCAATGGAAGAAAGAAAAAGAAAAGAAGATAGGGAAAATACCCAAAACAAGGAGGATGCTTGCTCTAACAAGAAATAGGAGAAGAAAATGTGAATGAAGGCTAGGGTGGAGAACGTCTTTCATAAAATAAAATGAAATGACAGCTAGGGTATGTAAAACACCGTATTTCACTTAACCGGGTAACTGGGTAAATAATCAAATAGGTACTAAATAACTGGGTAGAATTATCCGGGTAAAGAATATAACATGTTCGGTCCTTCCCGAATTGCGTCCGCGTTCAATTTTTTTATTTCCACTGTCTTTACACGGAGTTTTTATTAGGTCCATGAAGACTCATTTCCTATTTTTCACTCTACACTATTGTGTATTATTTTATTACTTGCAAGACAAGTTAAGTGTAAAGATTGTAAATATATATATATATATTTGACTAGGTCTGGGAAGGATTGAATGCTGGGGAATTATTTTTAATATTTTATTATTTTTATTTATATTCTCTACCCGGTTAAAGTTTGGTGATGGGGTGTTTACCCATACCGTAGTTGTCATTTTCATTATATTTTTGTGAGGGGGTGTCTTCCTCACCTTGGACGCCTAGTTCTCATCTTCTTCTCCTCTTCCTTATTGGGCCGGCTTTCTCCTTGCTTGGGTATCTTCCCTATCTCCTTATTCTTAGTTTTACTGCATGCATATTTTGAAATGAATAGATGAATGATAGTTGATAAAAACTGTTGTGATTTCTAATCCTTTTGGTTTTGTGTTTTGGGTTGTTTTCACCATTGTTGGAGGATCGTCACTAGTTGTAGCAATGATGGGATTTGTTGTTAATCGTTACCTAAATCCTCCATGACCCTTGTTTCCGGTGGGTGGTGGAATTGCTCCGTTTAGTGGGCAGAGTTTCAAGAAGTGACGAAGGTGGTGGCATTCCTATTCAAACAGAAGATGCCAGTTGTTCTTCATCGACAAGCGCTCCATCAGGGGTTCCATTATAGCAGTTCCTACTGCCGGCACAATCCACTGCTGACAACCTCCTCGCCAGAAATCATGGCGGTGAACATCCCGACATGGGAGGACGACCCTACTCCCTGCGTTGTCCAGTGGTGGCTGATTCTTCCTGTTCTAATGTCGGCTTGAGGTAGCGGAACCTCTAAATTGTAGCAAGGTGCAAGAAAGTCGTCATCTTAAAGCTGGTGTGCATGGAGGACGTGATCTGGTTTTGTGCCAAGATGAAGTTTGGAGAAGAGAAGGTCGGCAGGGAAGAAGAATCCTTCCAGTGGCAAACTTGTGAATACAACCTGACTCGACACCAACTAGAGTTAAAAAAATAATACTAACTCGTAATAAATCCTCCAAAATTATTATTCTAATGGTTATGGGTTACAGTTGCTAAACAAATTAATTATTTTATGAAATCACCATGAATTTAAAAAAATACGGTAATGATAAACTGTTGATAATTAATCGGTGTACTATGAACTATTACTTTAAATCGGATGGTTATAAGTTATTAATGAAATCAAGATTTCACCTTTACCATATTAAATCTAATACTAGGTAAATAAAGTGATTATTTTAATAACGAGTCATAAGGTAGAAAATGGGCTATTAAACTATAATTGTGTAAAAATCGCAAGCATTGAACCTAAATAGCATAATGAAAATAAATAAAGTTTGAACATTAATCGAGTTGAAAATTTTAAAATAATTGTATTAGTAATCTTTAAATTAGGATAATACAAATCATTTTAAATATTTAATCAAACTACTTAATTAATTAAATTGCTATTAATAATGATAATGATTAAAGATTAAAACCGTAAATTAATCATCAAGATCATAATTGTAATTAAATACTTGAATACTTGTTTATAAGTTAATATTTATTTTATCATTAGTGAAGTGTGAATTATGATTTAAATAAGTAATTTAAAATGTAAAATATGATTTAAATGATTATGTCACATGAATAATTTATTATCTCACTAGATTTGTTGTAATTGTTGAGAATTTAACATTTAATATTGTTGAATGTTGCATGCTTTATGTTGTCAAATTTAATAATGATATATTTAAGTCATTTAGTTGCATGCATATCTACGCCAATAAAATTATACTTATGTATAATTTTATGTTCTCCTTCAGATTAGGATCGTTGGTCACGGTTCAGGTTCACTTACGAACTAACCAGGTCCATATAATTAGTTGAAATGGTGTATTTTCCCTCTTTGGCAGCCCAGGGGCCTGAGCCTAGATTCGGGCACCATGCATTGAATGCAACTGGAGTAAAGGATTGACTGAGTCTAACACGGGGCCGCACCCTTTAAAAAATTACTATGTGGGAGTTTTGGTCGACTTGAGGTCATATGGGACCACCATGCGCCGAGCGCAATTGGGTCAATGAATTGACTCAATTCGACACAGGGCAGCACCCCTTGAAAGATTAAATACCTGCCCCCATACTGAATGGGGTGACAGAGCGTAGTGGCGCAAGATGGCTCATTATGCACTTGTGGTACCGAGAGGGTGAGTCAATGGCAAATATCGGTAACTACAGGCCGTGGCTACGTAGCGTGTGTGCGCATGCATGGGATTATAGCTAGATGGGGTGGCCACCCATCCCAACATAATTGGAGCTCAGCATAGGCTCATAACTACTAAAAGTCTTGAGAAATGATCATAGGGATTATATTGACTTGATTCATTTAATTATGCAGCTTAGTAGTTTTATCACTAACGCGGTTTTGACTTCCTGTTATTCTCTTGTGTTATAAATGTGGCTATGGGAAATAGTCAGAGACTATGGGACTTTGTACTCACCTAGTTAATTTATTTTATGTATTGTCACATGCTATCAGAACATGATTCAATTTTATTACTTATAAATTTCTAGACTTATTTGCCGTAGGGAAGGTCATTACATTAAGTGGCAATTTATTGAATCCCACTTAACAATCGATCTTCCAGATTAGTAACCCTCGAAGATGAGATCCCTCGAATATGTTTTTGTAAAAAAGATCCACCACAAGTTGCCTTTGGGCCTATTATATAAATCCCTTCCCAGACCTATATATAGTTTTATCAAGTTTTCAATAAGACGAAAGATGGGAAAACTGACTCGTACATACCATAAGCGGGTGCAAGTGCCAGTCAAAGCCAGATTTGGATTAGTGAGCAGGTTTTTCCAATCTCGAGGGATCCTGATAACTCCTGTTTTAAGTTTCTTATACCGAGAGAAACGTAGAGGTTTACGGGTACTGTTTAGTATAACGCATGTCTGGACTTATGGTTCAAAGGGTACTAAAGGCGACTAGTTGAAAGTACTTGGTCTTCATGCTCAAGGCCAGGAGAATATGGAGGAAAGAAGAGGGCTTAGGATATACTAGTAGTCCAGAGGGACCAGCAACATTTGTTATTGACATGTTTTTATAATATATGTAGGTGATGATCATGAGTAGGATGAGCCAGCCTAAACGGAGGAGCAGTGACGTCTCTTTCATACACACATGTCAGATGATAGTATGTTAAATATTTGAGGATGATGTAATGAAATGCAATATATGATGATGTGGTGTGATATGATGTATGTTACGGTAGAAAGATTGCTAACAATGACAAGTTAATAAATATGTTTGACATTGAATAAGTACATCAAGTAAGTCAAAGCCCATAATTAATGAGAAATGTGAATAAAATGCATAGATGGGTCAAGACCCAGTCAAGTAAGATGAAGGTAAATTAGCAGTTGAGTCTAGACTCAATACAGAAATGAATTATACAGTTCAAATAAATTTATTGTATGAATGTTTTATTAATTATTTATATAAGCATATATGTTGATTTGACAGGGTAGCCCTTAATTGCACTTTTACGGAAGACTTTATCCATTTTATTTTACAAATTTTATTGATTTTATCGTAGATATTATGTAAAATTGGTTGTCCTGTCATTCATGTAGTAGCATGTTAGGTTTATTTTTGTGCATTCATCCATGAATAGCAATAGACATCTTCCATCTCGAGATGCCGATAGTAGGTCCATGGAAGTTGGGTTCGGGTTAGACGATCTAACTGGGACCAATGATATTCCATTTTAGTTCATGAGTGTGAACCAAATTTGGGGTGTTACTATAGGTCTTTACTTGCTTCAGTATGGCATAACTTGTACACTTTACAAGAAACTACAAGGACTCTTTCAGAAGAACCCACCAAGTGCCATGGAAGTTTTCACTCTTAACACACTAAGAGCCTCCAACAAGCCTTCCTCTACAAGTATGAAGTGCCAAGAATCATTGCAATCACCTTTAACACCCTAGAGATTTACAACTATGGAAGTACCAACCATTCTTGAGAAAGCTTTCCCTATAGCCAAGGAGCCAACTCCTTATCCAACCCAAATCCTTGAGCCAAGGAGCAAACAACCTCCACACCTTGGAAGCAAACCGGCTTCTCTTCCAATGTTTGAGCCAAGTAACTCCCTAACTCCTACGTAGAGATCACACCGAGCTCCTCTTACCATGCCCCAGCCGAGAAGCCAACTTCTCTTCATCCAACTCAAGCCATGAGCCAAGAAGCCAACCACCTTCAAATCCATGAAGGCATCCTCAAGCTAAAACCTTTTGCACCTACACAGGCCTAGATGCTCTCACACACAAAGAGTTTACAATAAGTAGCTCAACACATGAGCAATTACCTCATCAAACCTTTTGGCACACATGCCTTAGGCTAACACAACACTCTTAGACATAAAGCACAAAGAGGTTTATAAGCCATTTGATATCTCAATCCATGCTCCATTCTTGAAACCTCCTAAAAGTTGCCCAAAAACACTCTCCAAAGGTCTTATTTATAGCCAAAAACCCCGTAGGAATGAATACTAGCTATTATGTCTTTCAAATCCTAAGTTTGTTTTTTACAATTGCTAGTTTTGGTGCACCGTCAACTACCCTTCGGCGCTGAACGAATGAATAAAGGTTTGTCGAAGACTGGGTTTTAGCCTTACTTTGGAAGCTCATACCTCTTAGGAATTAAAACTAGCTATTATGACTTTTAAATCCCAAGTTATTTTTTCTAACGGCTAGTTTTGGTACACCTTTGGCTATCCTTGGGCTGCCAAACGACTAACCGAAGGTCTATAGAAGATTAGATTTTAGCCCGACTTGGGAAGCTTATATCTCAGTCCACAGAGATTTAAATTGACAAATTATGTTTTCTAAGTAAACTTCAGAATGTACTCTATCATCCCTCCAAATTTCAGCTCAAAATTCCTAGTATCCTGAGAGATATGATTTTTGCAAGTTGGGATGTTGCTACTGTTCTCATCTTAAATAATGATTTGCTACCAAATGACTGACCGAAGGTCTGCCAAACTCTCACTAAAACCACTTTAGTTGCCAAAGCTCTGCCAAAGTAGCTATCGATTAGCTTTACTAAAATTTCTCCAAACTTTAGAAAGTCGTAACATTTTGTAGAGAACTCCGATTTGAGTGATTGTTGAAACATTTAAAAGCTCTTGATCTATTCTATCACTCTGGAAAGTTTCATAACCAAAGTCCCTCTACGGTATAGTTATACCCTTTGGAAATGGGGAGATTGGATAGGTTCCAACATTAACTTGAGACAAGTCCAAAGGCAAACTTTGACCTTGTAGATTGTAAAAAGGCTTCCTTATAATTGGTTAAGTAGACATGGTTTGTTCACCAAATCAATATTAAAACCACATAACCATTAAGTTCCTTCATTTTTAAGTTTTGGCCTATTATAACCTTGAAGTCACTTTGATTCCTTGAACTTCTTTATGTGATATGATCCAATCTATGTCCTTGGGCTTTCTAGGTATATTTGCAACACTTAGAGAATTGCAGTTGACAATCATCAAAACTTAGGCTCAATATATGTGCACTTACATTTATAAATTGTATTTTAGCTCATAAATGATCTAGTAATTGGCAAGTTCTTAAGTCAAATTATCAAATTTATTGATCTTGTGCCATCAATCTATAATCTGTACATATACACATTAACGATAACAAAACTTTTTTTAGGGAGAGACAAAATTTCAGATCTTTAGTTTGGCCAGATTGGTAGAATTGACATTCTATTTGAACCGGTAGCTTTGCTTCTTGAAATCCTTGAAAGCTATGCTTGAGTGCCACCTAACAACAAATTCATCAAATTCTTTGAAAGTTTTGACATATACAAGAAGTGTGCGTTAGTTAAATGAGCTATGGATCAAACTGATAATTGATCATCGTGTCTAGCAGACATGCAGCTCAACCAGCGGGGAGGAAGTTGTTCGTGTGGCATCCTCTATCTCACATTCAACACCATTTACATGACTAATATCCCACATAGGCTACCATGGTGCTCCATCATGTGTTTGGGAATATTTAAAAGCATCAATTTATTAATACAAACATAAAGAGAATACTTGTGATTTTCATGATCAACATCCACTTAGGGATATTGAATATATCTAAAAACCATTGTTTTGTCCTAAAAAATTTTAAATAAAAGATAAAGTAAACATGGTAAAAAAAAATGAAAAGCTTGCCAATTACCATAGAAATGATGTAGTAACTGGTACCTGAGTCCTCCTTAGATACCATCAATCTAAAGGGGCTATGTAGGAGAGAGCTAACTAAGATCACAAATCGAAGGTTAAATCGCCCTAAAATTAGACCATGAGTAGATCTCAAAAATGGACACTAAGTGGAAACAATATAAGCATAATTAAGACAACCACAAATAAGCACAAAGAGATGATCAAGGAAATCAAAATAATAAGTGAGTGAGGAAAGTTAGCATAAGTCAAACTCACAAAGATACTTACTTTGGTGAATAAATTAAACCGTGCAAGTCTCTAGGTCACCTTGTTCACTTAATTCTCTAAAGTGAGAAAGTCAACCACAAAATAATTAGGTGGAGTGTGCAAAAATATAAACCAAATAAGAGCATCACACACCGAGGGAAGGGAGAAGAGAGAAAGACACGAGAATTTTTCGAGAGGTTCAGAACTCCTACTCTTCTCTTCTATTCCACCAAGTCCTTGGGTTAGATAAGTCTTCTTAGCTTCACTATGACATCCAACTTGTACACTTAGAAGAAACCACAAGACCTCCTTCACAAGCACCAAGTGTTGAAGAGTCTTGAAACCCCTAACATGCTTAGAGCACCACCACTTGAAGCTAATCCCTCTTTTACAAGGCCCACACCTTGAGCCAAAGGAAAATTTCAAGTTTCACCTTCCATCCCTAGGCCAAGTTGTAACACCCTGATTTGCCTGAAGCTGGATTGAATAACAATGTTAGAAATTGGTGACCTATTCGTTGGACTACTAAATTGGATAAATGCATACAAAGTTAGATCTCCTAAAGGGGCTTAAGATGGAATCCCTAGAGGAGCTACTAACATATGCATGCTTGAAAAAAGTTCAATATAAGGGAAGGAACATAACTTAACTTTAGGGTTTTCTATCATGATCGCTCCGAGTTGTAATAGAGGCACACCCCCGTTACACCTAAGATGTTGAAACATTAAGAAATGTTGAACTTTACATGAGTGCTTGATCTTGACGCATGAACTAGTTCTTATATTAGGTTCATTCCGTTCAGTTAAGTTTCCTTATTACATGATGAACATGATTCATACTTAAAGGAAATGAACAGGTCATAGTTACCTATTCTGTATACCCACTTCAACATGAAAGTATAGACACGAACAACTATAAGCATTCTTGTAAGGGACTCTTACCCAAACACCTGGTCTTCACATGGACCTTCCAAATGATATGAACCATAAGCTCCTTCAATAAACGTAGTTCATCATACAGGCACACCCACAAAGTTTATCGTACATGGTATTGCTCCATGCCATTTCTAGGACTATAGGACTTAAGGCAAAGCTTAGAAGATAACTATTAGTTATATGCCCCAAAGCAATACCTGCACTGCCATAAAGGTTAAAGGAAATAATCACACACCAAATTCATCAAAGTCCAAGACCATCTCATGAATATTACAACTTAGGGCTAGAGCTCACCTAGAGTATTATGTAACGACCCGCTCCGAATCGGACCTGGTGTTACTTAAAAATATAGTTAATGTAAATGTAACCTTCTAGAACATGAATTTAAATACAGCAAATAGTCTTGCAACATATAATATAAATCATAATAATAAATCATGTTCTCTAAAATTTAAAATAATCGTCACACAGTCTCGGACCGTTTCCCATAGCCACATTTATAACACAAGAGAACAATAAGGAAGTCCAACTTTATTATTGAATCACCATACTTGGGTTGGTAAAAGAACCACCAACCACACTTCTATTCTTCAGTCCCAAAACTGCTTACTTGCAGAGGCAATTTTGCGTTAGTGATAAAACCACTAAGCCGCATAATTGAATGAAACAAGTCAATATAATCCCTATTATCATTTCACTCATTTTTATTATTATTATTACACAAGTAAAGAGTAATTATCCCTCAAGTCATTTTGAAATTAGTAATTTGTCTCTCAGGTCATTCTTAGATTAGTAAAAGTCGACTCCCAGCTCATTCTGAGATTAGGTGGTCTCCCAATTCATTTTGATATTAATCATGGTCTCCCAATTCATTCTGAGATTAGAAATTATCTCCCAGCTCGTTCTGAGATTAGGTACTCTCCCAATTCATTTTGAGATTAGTAATGGTTTCCCAGTTCATTCTGACATTAGGTGGTCCCCCAATTCATTTTGAGGTTAGTCATGGTCTCCCAGTTCATTCTAAGATTAAAAATTGTCTCCCAACTCATTTTGAGATTAGGTGGTCCCCAAAATGCATTTTGAGGTTATTCATAGTCTCCCAGTTCATTCTGAGATTAGAAATTGTCTCCCAGCTCATTCTGAGATTAGGTGGTCCCCCAATTCATTTTGAGGTTAGTCATGGTCTCCCAGTTCATTCTAAGATTAGAAAATTGTCTCCCAGCTCATTCTAAGAATAGGTGGTCCCCCAATTCATTTTGAGGTTAGTCATGGTTTGCCAGTTCATTCTAAGATTAAAAAATTATCTCCTAGCTAACTCTGAGATTAGGTGGTCCCCCAATTCATTTTGAAGTTAGTCATGGTCTCCTAGTTCATTCTGAAATTAAAAATCGTTTCCCAGCTCATTTTGAGATTAGTGCCGACAAAGGCTACTAATTTGATAAAATAAAACATTTCATATAGTTATACCAGTTTGAAATGACAGATCGGGTAGACTTAACTGGGTAGAGAATATAATATAATTAATATTAATTATATAACGTTCGATCCTTCCTTGCCTGAGTCGAATATATGAAAATTTTTTTTCCCACAGTCTATACAATCTTCCCCTCTACAATTATAAAACTCTTATGCCACAAATAGTCTAAGGGTATTTCCTTGCCATTTCCTTGTTCCTGAGTGTTTTTATTTCTCTTGCTAGGATGCGGATCGGCTTTTCCTCGTAGGTTAAATTTGATTGTAGCTCTACGTCTTCAAAATTTGTGATAATATGATCCTCATCCCGTACATACTTCTTTAGCATTGACACATGGAAAACATTGTGTACTCCAGCTAGGCTTGGTGGCAATGCTAATCTATATGCACAATTCCCAACTCGATCCACGATTGGAAACGGTCCTATAAATCTTGGCTTCAACTTCCCTGATATTTTAAATCTGATCACCCCTTTCGTAGGAAATGTCTTTAGGTACACAAACTCCCCAACTTGGAACTCTAGGTCCTTCCTTCGAGTATCAGCATAACTCTTTTGTCGATCCTGAGCTGCCTTAAGTCTTTGCTGAATGAGTTTCACCTTTTTAGTTGTTTCCCTCACCATCTCTGGCCCGACTATAACTGCTTCGGTAGACTCTAGCCAGCACGATGGAGATCTATAGGGCCTACCATATAAGGCTTCAAATGGTGCCATCCCCATACTGGCTTGGTAAGAGTTATTGTAGGTGAATTCAACCAAGGCTAATGTTTCTCCCAGGCACCCCCCAATCAAGAATGCAAGCTCTTAACAAATCTTCCAAAGTTTGAATATTCCACTCACTCTGACCCTCAGTTTGCGGATGATATACTGTACACAACTTAATTTGAGTTCCCATGGCTTTTTGAAAAGCTTCCCAGAAATGTGAGGTGAATAGGGGATCATGGTCGAAGACTATCTCCTTTGGAATCCCATGCAATTTCAGAATATTGTCAACATATAATCCTGCCAGGTATTCGGTCGTTCCATTGATTTCATGGGAATGAAGTGAGCTACCTTAGTTAGTCGGTGTACAACTACTCATATGGAGTCATTCTTCTTTTGAGTTCTTGGGAGTTTTGAAATAAAATCGCATGTGACACACTCGCATTTCCACGTTGGTATTTCTAAAGGTTGCAATAGTCCTCTAGGTAGTTGATATTGGGCTTTAACCTGTTGGCAATCTAGGGACTTAGGTTGTGGCCAATAAATGACTGCTTTCACTTTTAATGGATCCACTGCAATTCCAGCCTTTGAGACAATATGACCAAGGAAATTTACCTCCCTCATCCAGAAGTCACACTTTGACAGCTTGGCAAACAGTTAATGTTCTCTCAGAACTTGAAGAGTAATAGACATGTGCTTCACATGTTCTTCTTTATTATTTGAATAGACCAGAATGTCGTCCACAAATACGATAATACACTAGTCCAGGTGTGTGTGGAGTATTATGTTCATGAGTGACATAAAGGCCACTGGTGCATTTGTTAGACCAAAAGGCATAACCAGAAACTCATAATGTCCATAACGAGTTCAGAAAGCCATTTTCTATATGTCTGACTCCTTTACTTGCAACTGGTGATAACCAGATTGTAAGTCTATCTTAGAAAATATTCTGGCTATTTTTAGCTGATCAAACAAGTCATTAATTCTCGGTAAGGGGTACCGATTCTTGATTGTCACTTGATTGATTTTGCGATAGTCAATACACACCCGATGTGATCCATCTTTCTTCTTCACAAAAAGAACAGGGGCTCCCCGGGGTGAAATACATGGTCTGATAAAGCCTACCTGCAACAACTCTTCTAGTTGACTCTTTAACTCCTTGAGTTCTGCTGGAGCCATGCGATTTGGTGCTTTAGAAATTGGTGTTGTTCCAGGTGCTAGGTCAATGGCAAACTCTACTACTCGCTTTGGAGGTAACCCTGGAAGTTCTTATGGGAATACATCGGGAAACTCTGCCACCACAGGAATCATGGACAACTCTTTGGGGTTTGACTCTGACTCAACTAAGTTAGCTAAAAAGGCTTTACAACCCTCACCAAATAACTCGACTGCCTCACCAATTGACACAATTCAAGAAGATGGATCATGCGATGACCTGTTGAAAATGACTCAGATCTCACAATTACAAGGTTTTGTCACCACTCTCTTCCCTTTACAGTCAAGAAAAGCTTGGTTTGCAGACAACCATTCCATTCCCAATAGTACATCATACCCTTTTACTCCATATATGATAAAGTTCCACATATAGGGTTTCCCTTGTATATTTAAGGATAGGTTAGTCACTCCTAAAGTTGTGACTTCACCGTCTCCCGTTCCAGTAGTGACTCTATAAGCCTTAGTTAAGGGAGATGGTTGGAGTCCTAACCTCTTGACTATTTGAGATGATATGAATGAATGTGTACACCCCGAATCAAATAAAATATCCACCATGACTTCTTGAATTAGAATTTTACCTTGGACAGTGTGTTCATCTGCCTCATCTTCCTCGACTTCAACTGCATAGAGCTTCGCCTTCCCTTTGTCTGCCAATTGTGCAGGTGCCGGGTAGCAAGTAGGTGCTAGTGCCTTCCCTTTCTCAAGCTGCTCCTGTTGTTGCTTCGGAGGCTGACGGCACTCCCTCTGTATGTGTCCCGTTCTTCCACAATTGAAGCACCTACGGGGCTCCTTGCATATCCCTGAATGCATCTTCTTGCAATTTTGACACCGCCTCCACAGGATATCCTCAAACTTCCTTTTAAGATTCCCCTCTATGTTCCCTTGGTAGTTCTGCTGCTGGTGTCTGGCTGACCTATTTTGGTTACTGACAGGGTTGGCATTCTTGTGCTGAGAAGTAACCTTTCCTTGCTTCTGTGCATGGTCATACTCGAACACCAACTCTTGAGTAGTGGTTGAGTTGATCAACTCAGTTATCGTACTCCTTGGCACTGTAGCAATCTTACTTCTCAATTCTGGCTTCAATCCCCAAAAGAATTTGTCAGCTCTCGCCTTATCAGTTGCCAGAATCCCAGGTGCAAAATGCTCCAGTCGTAAGAATTTCTTGGCATATTCCCGGACTGAATTCTCCCCTGAACCAAATTGGCAAATTCCAGTACTTTCTTCTGGTCAATCGGTTCTAGAAAATATTGTCCATTGAAAGCTACCACAAATTCCGCCCACGTGATGGAGGAAATCTCACGTCTATGGAATGTGGTTTTCTCCATGGATTTCCACGAGTAAGATGCTTCCTCATGAAGCATGCATGTTGCCAATCTCACTTGACGGCAGTGGGGGACAGACAGAGATCTAAACACTTTTTCGGTAATGTCAATCCAACTCTCCGCCTTCATTGGATAGATCCTCCAATAAATACCTCAGCTCCATTCTTTCTAAATTTTTCCACAGTGTAGCGGTCACTATCATCAACCGCTGGCGGCACCACTTGTCGGACTACCAGTGGCACTGGGTTTGGACGCTCTCCTTGCTCTCCCGGGTCTGCTAACCCTGCCCACCATTGGGCACATCCCTGACCGCTATCTTGGGTGATTCTGGGACCCACTACCGAGCTTGAGGATCCATGCCCTGCTACCACTCCCGGTAACCGCTGAACAATATTTGGAACCACAGAATTTGTATTTTCTGAAGCCTATGCCAGTCCCTGTATGGCCTTCAGGATCTGAGCCAATACATTCTCGGTGTACTCCAGTCTCGGACCATTTCCCATAGCCACTTTTATAACACGAGAGAATAATAAGGAAGTCCAACTTTATTATCGATTCACCATACCTGGGTTGGCAAAAGAACCACCAACCAAACTTCTATTCTTTAGTCCCAAAGCTGCTCACTTACGGAGGCAATTCCGCATTAGTGATAAACCACTAAGCTGCATAATTAAATGAAACAAGTCAATATAAACCCTATTATGATTTTCCTCGTTTTTATTATTATTATTACACAAGTAAAGAGTAATTATCCCTCAGGTCATTTTGAGTTAGTAATTTGTCTCTTAGGTCATTCTGAGATTAGTAAAAGTCGACTCCTAGCTCATTCTGAGATTAAAAATATCACCCTGCTTACTCTAAGATTAGGTGGTCTCCCCATTCATTTTGACATTAGTCATGGTCTCCCAGTTCAATCTGAGATTAGAAATCGTCTCCCAACTCGTTCTACGATTAGGTGGTCTCCCAATTCATGTTGAGATTAGTCATGGTCTCCAAGTTCATTATGAGATTAGAAAATTATCTCCCAGCTTATTCTAAGATTAGGTGGTCCCCCAATTCATTTCGAGGTTAGTCATGGTCTCCCAGTTCATTCTGAGATTAGAAATCGTCTCCCAACTCGTTCTACGATTAGGTGGTCTCCCAATTCATGTTGAGATTAGTCATAGTCTCCAAGTTCATTCTGAGATTAGAAAATTGTCACCCAGCTTATTTTGAGATTAGGTGGTCCCCCAATTCATTTTGAGGTTAGTCATGGTCTCCCAGTTCATTCTGAGATTAGAAATCATCTCCCAACTCGTTCTACGATTAGGTGGTCACCTAATTCATTTTGAGGTTAGTCATGGTCTTCCAGTTCATTCTGAGATTAGAAAATTATCTCCCAGCTCATTCTGAGATTAGGTGGTCCCCCAATTCATTTTGAGGTTAGTCATGGTCTCCCAATTCATTCTAAGATTAAAAATCGTCCCCAGCTCATTCCGAGATTAGTGCCGACAAAGGCTGCTAATTCGGGAAAATACAACATTTCATATAGTTATACCAGTTTGACAAAATATAACATTTCAAATAATTATACGGATAATACAACATTGAAAATAATTATACCGACAATATAACATTTAAAATAATTATACGGACAGACATAGTAATTTTAAAGGTGCGGCCTCGCGTCAGACTGTGTCAATTCCTTGACCCCGATTGCGTTACAGGGCATGGTGGTCAAATCTAGGCTCAGGCTGACTAGGGCTACCAACAAGGGAAAGTATAACATTTCAAATGATTATACGGGCAATACAACATTTCAAATGATTATACAGACCTAGATATTTCGAACTCGCAACTGTGACCAATGATCCTAATCTGAACGAGAATATAAAATTATACATAAGTATAATTTTATTCGAGTAGGAATGCATGCAACTAAATATGTAATATATATATCATTTCCAAAAATATTAAATATTAAATTATCAACAAATCTAGTGAGATAATTAATTATTTCTCTGACATAATCATTCAAGCCCTACTTTACATTTTAAATTAATTATCTAAATCATAATTAATACTTAACAATGGATAAAATAATTATTACTAATCAACAAGTATTTAATTTTCCTTTGCGATGATAATTACTTAACCCCGATCTTGATGATTTAGTTTACAGTTATAATTTTTAATCACTACTATTATTTAGAGCAATTTAATTAATTAAGTTGATCGATTAAATTATTTAACATTATTTGTATTATTCAAAAATATTACTAATATAATTATTTTAAATTATTCGACTCAATTAAGTTTCAAACTTTATTTATTTTCATTATTCTCTTTAGGTTCGGCACTAGTGATTGCTACCCGACTATAGTTTAATAATCTATTTTCTACATTACTTACTCGTTATTAAAATAATCACTTTATTTACCTAATATTATATTTAATAAGGTAAAGGAAAAATCTTTATTTTATTAATCACTTATAACCGTCTGATTTAATTTAATTGCTTGTTTTATGCTAATTATCGACCGTTTATCATTACCGTATTTTTATTACTTACGTTCATGTCGACTTCGTCCAATAATTAATTAGTTTAGTAATTTTAACCCATAACCTATTAAAATAATTATTTTTAAAGATTTATTACAAGTTCGAATTATTTTTAACTCGAGTCGGTATCGAGTCAAGTGTTATTTACGAGTTGGTATTATTATTTAACTCGAGCTGTGTCGAGTCAAGCATTATTTACAAGTTTGCCACCCAAGGCAATTTTCTTCTTCTTCTTCTTCCCCGGCGCCATCCCCTATTCCCGACAGCAGCCGCCGTCCAGCCACCGTCGACAATCGTGTCTGGCATCCGTCAATCGTCGCCGCCCAGACTTGCCATGCCATTGTAGTGTAGCCTCGACCAACTCCGGCCACCTTCCAACCGCGGCGACACTCGCATCGCCCGCATAGTGGCGCGCTCGCGTCAGCAATTCCACTGCCAGCAAGCATCGCCGCCTCAATTGGGTGGTCGCCTCGATACCCTCGACCACCTATCTACCTTCCTGGCCATATTGGAACCCGTCGCCACCCATGACGGCTAGATTTCTTCCCCCACCATCGTCGCCTCTATTTTCGCCGCCATCCTCTATTTTTGGCCATTTGCCACCCCAGGCTGACATCCACACACATGAGGTGGACCCTACATATGAGCTGACATCTTCCGACGTCGGAACGACCCTCGCCACTGAATCCCGACGAAACCTCACCTATGCTTACCCATCTTGCCGAAACAGGGGACTCGTCGGTCAGATTAAACTTTAATTTCTATTTAGTTTCTTTCTTGTTAATTTCAAACTTTAATCCTCACGATTATAAAGCTTATTATCAACTTAAAATATGTATGCAAGAAAATTAAGAAGAGGGAGATAGAAAGAATACCTAAACAAGGAAGAAGACAAGCTGGTAAGGAAGAGGAGAAGAGAATGTGAATTAAGGCTAGGGTGGAGGACGTCCTTTATAAAATGAAATGACGGCTAGGGTATGTGGAAACACACCAACACCCATATTTTATTCCTTTAACCGAGTAAGCGGGTAAAAATAAAATATTTAACCGGGTAAACTTAACTAGGTAGAGAATATAATATAATTAAGATTAATTCTCTAACATTTGATCCTTCCCTGCCCGAGTTGAATATATTAAATGTTTTTTCCACGGTCTTTACATTATATTTCTTCCATAAGTTCATCGACATAAGGAAATGCATGGTGTGAAGTATAACATAGTCATAACATAACTTAACATAATTTTCAACATTTCCCCATTACCATAGCCTCAAATCCCTATGCATGTGTTGGCCATGAGCAAGGAAACATATATATATATATATATATATATATATATATATATATATATATATATATAATAAGAAAACTATTGATAATCAAAAGATTACAGTGTCTAAAACAACTTATTGAAATATAGCAAACTAGCTAATAGATGTAATAGAATCTATAAGAAAATTATGAATTTTCAAAAATACCTCACGTGGTTGTAAGCGTAGGCCGAAACCACTCAACAACCACATATTATAAGCATAAGCATATGCTAGAACCACTCAAAAACAATATAACATGTTAGATTTCTCTACTTAGTCTATCATCTATGAGTGTTTCAGGTACAATTAGTGATAAGTGTCATAACCCAAATCATGTTTTATCCTTAACATAAACTGAATGGCCTAATTGTAAACCCGAGCCGTCTACCCAAGGGTTTTTGTAACACCCCGTTTCGGCTCACCCGTGAACCGACCCAGAAATGTCACAGGTGACCGAACCGTTCGCTAATCTACTGGGTTCGGTTAAGCCGACCCGGTTCTGCCCTCGGTGTCTCAAGATGGAGATGCAAACATAAAATGCATGGATGGGATGCGTGGGTTCTAACGTCGGTGTCTCAAGATGGAGATGCAAACATAAAATGCATGGATGGGATGCGTGGGTTCTAACGTAGTCCTACATGCATGCTATGATGTACAGGCAAAGACAAG